>NDFZ01004383.1:0-79825 GCA_002192655.3 Mamestra configurata
AATCGTGCACCACGATGGACGGGCCCATCTTTATGGGCCGAGGGGTGCCCCCGCGGGCAGGGGCCTAGCCCCGTGACCGCTCGCCACGTCCCCTGACGGGGACGTAGCGACATCCACCAGAGACCGAGTCAGTATTGGATTTGCGATACTTCGGAAGCGATCTTCAAGTTTTGATTACAGTGATCAGTGGTGAAGTTGTGTTTTATAATTTGACAGCACGGTTGGCGCAGCAGTCAATCACTGCTGCGCTGCGTGTCGCGGGTTTGATTCCCGCACGGAACAATTAATTGTATGGCCTACAGATAGTTATTCCGGGTCTGGCTGTTTGTGTATGTGGCTTTGTATGTTTGTAAACGCTCCCACGATACAGGAGAAATTCCTAGTGTGGGGCAACGTTTAAAAAAAAAATACAAAATAAAAATAATAATAATTAGTGAGGTTAAAATTGCAATTAGTGTTGTTAAATTAAAGTGTCATTTTGGTTATTTAATCGGCTGTTTTTATTGTCACGAACCCCAAGCTCGTAACAATATAAAATATACTGATTGCACATCAAATTAACCAGAGCGTACAAATAACAAGATTATGCCGTATTATAGAATTGATGGCCGACCATTTCATGAAATGTAAAATACCCGGCAGTGGGTATTTTCCATTTCAACATCATGATATGCTTTGGCCAGATCAATGAATGACTCGGCGTTTGTCGATATCAACAGCTACACACCGTACACGCGGCTACTTCATGATATGGTCAAACATTAGTGATCATCAGAAATCGGAATAGGTAGACTATATTTATCTAATGTTTGTAAACAACATAGAGTTGATAATTCCTCCGATAATTCCTCCTCTAAAATCCCGGAATCATAAACATGACGACTGTATCCCGGGATTTAAGAAATTGCAAATTACTTATTGCGCTTTGAATACATTTGAACAAAATTATTATTTTGAAGAATCTTATTATGTTTTAAGAGCTCTGTACCTACTAAAACTTTTAAATTAAATAGCTTTGTTTTCGCACAACTCTTTCTTCTTTTGATTCTTCAAATGAATAATTTGTAACTATACTCAAAGTCCAGTTCATGTTTTTATAATCCCGGGTTTTTATTGTCATGATTCCATTTATGATTCTGGGATTACAGGAGGTATTCTCAACTCTATGTTACTTACTTCCACAAACATTAGGTAAATATAGTCTTCCTATTCCGATTTCTGGTAATGACTAATGAGTATGTAGTGTATGTTTGTTTGCACGCACCTCCATAAAGCCGATGTCGCAGTCGTAGACGCAGCGGTTGCCAGAGATCTTGTACTTGCGGCCCGGGTCAGGTCGGTCGGTGAGGGGCGGCGGAGTGTTGCGGCACTCCTCCTCCGTCACACAGCGTCGGAACAACTGCAGATTAAACAATTACTGTTGCGTAAATACTACAAAACTCAAAAAAAAACTCTTAGCATTTATTCCAATTAGACCATTTACAGGCACTTTAGAATTGTCAAGGTCGGTCGGTCGAAAAGATGAAGCTATTTGTACGTTCCAAAGCGTAGATCTCTATGGAGAAGAACGTGCAAGAAACTCTTTAAAAAAATATATATTTTTAAGTTATGGTTACATCATTCATGTTGAAATTATACATATATGTGAGAACGATTAAAAGACGTGAAGGATAAAAGCGTCCGGAGTAAAAAGAAACATTTAAAATAAACCGTGGCAGCCGAGAAATAACCAGTCCCAGCTGACGGCGCCTGTTCACGAACATGACGCATGCGCTAGCACCATTCGGCTCAACCATTTTGAAGGGAGCCAAATGATCCAACGCATGCACCACCATCAGTCAGACTTATGAGTGAGCATGACACTCCCAACCGCGAGAGTACATTCAAGTCGAAGACACCCTAAACTGATAGTTTAAGGTAAACTGTATATAGTACTCACACATGTGCCAATAATGCATAAAATTATATAATGCTAAATAAATTGAGTCTATACAAAGAAAATATTGCGTTCTTACAATCTTCAGCCAGTCCAACAATGTTTTCAAATGCTAACAGATTAGTTTGTGTGTGGGCCCTAGTGGCTGTGGAGCAGGACCAGCTTTGAGCCAAGCATTTTTATCTTCAATATAATCCCCTAACTTATAATATGCTTGCCTGCATAGTGTGCGTTTAATACAAGATTTAAATTTTGTCTCATTTAGTTCCAATAGATGGGGAGGTATTTTATTATAAAATTTTAAACAGTACCCCATGAAAGATGAGGTTACTTTAGCTAGTCTGAACTCTGTCTGTCTGACTAATTGGTCCCTATTTCTAGTACTATAATTATGTCTGTCGACTCTTTTACTAAAAAGATGTAAATTATTTCTGACATACATTATGTTTTCGTAAATGTATTGACAAGGTACCGTCATGATGTTAATATTCTTAAACAGTTCCTTTAGAAAATCGAGCCGGCGGAGATTGTCTATGGCCTTGTAGGCTCTTTTCTACAGAATAAGAATAGACTCGATGTCTGCAGCTCGTCCCCATAGCAAAATACCGTAAGACATGATACTATGAAAGTATCTAAAGTAGACTAGTGTCGCGGAATCAACATCGGGAAATTGGCGGATTTTTCTAACAGCATATGCTGCTGAACTTAACCGTCCTGCAAGAGATGCTAAATGAGGATGCCCCATTGTAGCCTAGAGTCAAGCGTAATCCCCAGGAAAACCGTTCTATCGACGAATTCGAGTTTCTCACCGTTCAATACTATGTCACAATCACTACTTTGACATTTGGTAAGGCAAATCTTATATACTTCATCTTTTTCCCATTTAAAACCAAATTATTAGCAATTAACCAATTTTGGACCTGCAGAAGGGCGTTATTTACGTCGTCAAGATTATTACTACATCTATTTATCTTGAAAATTCAAAGAAGTGTTGTCGGCAAACAAGACCATGTTTAGTTTATTTTGCAATACATAGGGTAAATCATTAATATATACCAAAAATTCAAAATTACCTAAAATCGAGCCCTGGGTGACGCCCATTTTTACGTTTAATCCCGACGAATTGACACCGTTTATTTGAACTAATTGCTGTCTATCATTCAAATAGGATTTTACTAAGTTTAAAGCTGTTTTGCCTAGTCCGTAATGCTCGAGCTTCCGGAGTAATGTTTCGTGATCAACGCAATCAAATGCCTTAGATAGATCACAAAAGATACCTATGGCATCTTGTGCCTCTTCCCACGCATTAAAGATGTGCTTTAATAAGGTAACACCAGCGTCAGTCGTACAACGCCCTTTGGTGAAACCATACTGTTTATCATGCAAGATATTATTCGTGTTTAAATGATTAAGCATCTGATTTAGCATTACTTTTTCAAATACCTTGCTGAACACTGGCAAGTTGGCAACACGGATACTGGTCTATAATTATTTGTATACCTTACTAAATTTCATTAGGTCCGGAAAGACACCTTGATTCACACACAAATTAAATATTAAAGCTAAGTAAGGCGCTATAGTCTCAATAATTGATTTTGTTTTTTTTTTTCTTTAATTTGATTAAACTTGATATTGGTTAATAATTTTCGACAAACAAACTTAAACCATCGTTGTTACTCTAAAGCGGCCATACATTGTTAAGATCTGAGGTTCCGAATACTTATTCTATACGATACATTATCGAATGTAGGAAAAATAATCTACTAGTTTGTTTTGATCACTTGGTAGTGATCCTTGCTTTATAAATAATCACAACACACAACTCGATAGATCTTTCAGTCTTTCTAACTGGTTGATTAGCATTACATTATTACATTTTCAATGGTCAGCAAACCGCCGAAATTTGATGATATATGGCAGCGCGTTTTTACCAAGGGACAAACATATTTAGGTGTCGTTTAGTGTTAAATAAAACGGGTAGTAATGTAGTTCATGCGTTATGATCGAATCACCTGAAAAGTTCCATTAGCCGGGCATGCGTCGACGCACTTGCGCTCGGTGCCGTAGCCGAAGGAGAAGTTGCGGCAGACGTGGCAGTCCTGCGCAGTCGGCCCAGAGCAGCTGCCCAGGCAGCTCGCGTGGCAGCACGTAAGGTCGTCCAGGCAGCCGCGATCGCCGCACATCGTCGGACACACTACACATTAACAACATTACTTAGAACTTTTAATTTACGTTGTTTGTTGAAATTATGTGTTTTAAAACTTAGAATATTGAAGTCGATTTGCGTCCATTCCACTTTCTTGGAGCCCGATATAATATTTAAAATACTTTGTGCACTCAATCAAAATCTCTTTCTTACCTTTTTCTACTCAATTTTTGCTTAACCCTTTCTAATGCCCGTTTTCTGAGGTTTGTTTCGATCGTTTATCGGTCCGTTAACGCTATTTGTCATAACACCATTGGTTGGTTAGTGGTTAACGGACAGATAAACGACCGATAAAGTACCTCAGAAACCGGGCATAACTCTATTACGGGACTTAATGCCATAGGCATTCTCTACCAGTCAACCTTTGGGTGATGCAGAGAATGGTGGTAGGTGCAAGGTATGCAAGGTGGAGAATAAAAAGCGATTGATTTGTTCGTATTAAGGGATTTATTCCAAGTCATGGGGAATTGGAAATCCTATAATAACGATAACGCCTTGAATCGGTTACACTTACTATTCTGCTAACCAAAGGAGCCGGCTATCCCATGGGAACATTTAATTGCTTTTTTTCATGGGTTAGCTAACCCGTTCACTGTTTAAAAGAGATTATCCGTTCATGAGATAAGATTGACCTTTATACAATAACTGTTTGCAAACCAAACAGTTATTGTATAAAGGTCAATCTAGTGTCAATCTATCAAGTCAATCTATCAAATTAGTGATAAGGAAAAGATGAGCCTTAACAGTGCACCTAACATATACTTAATATCGTCTTTGCAAAAAAAAGTATACGGCTAGCCGAAACGATCCCTGGTAGATTGAGATTGTTCTATTCTTGAAAGGCAAAACGTTTTCACGTTCTATAATGTGAACATTGCAATCGTCATCCATCCCTCTTTAACTAAATAATATATGGAAGAAAGATCAGCGAGAATTATAAATTAACTACTGAAAGCCGAATCATTCTAACGGAGCGTGTGGCATATCATATAATTGCATCATTCACGTAACTATGCTCAATGACCCATATGCTCCCCAAGTCCGTTGCCCCCTTTGTTTACAAAACGTTCATCAATTACTTAATAATAATCTATTAGTTTACATTCAGAGTGCTGCTGTACGCACAGCTCATCTCATAGCCCATTCGTATCATAAGTCATGAAACTATTATGATACTATTGAAGTATGATAATAAATACTCACCCGTCTGGCAGTGCTTGTCGTCCCAACATAACAGCCGGTCGTTTGCATCCGACTTGCACTGCAAATGCGACTTTCGATGGTCCTGCACACGACTCGTCGCATTCGGACACAACCCACACAGTCGCGTGTCGTAGTTCATCTACAATACATTATATCAATGTTAATGTTAATTGGGAGATGACGAGGTCACTGCATTATTTAAGGAGTTAGCTCATTTAAACACTATGCGCGCGATCCATTAAATATCACAACACTGGAATTCATGATATCATCTTCATGGAACCTAACATACCAAATGGATTGAACATTTTGTTACATTGTTTGATGATTTTATTTGTAGAACGAGCTTCGAACAGCCTTCAAACTTAGGAATCTGACTAAGTGACAATAATAACAACACAAACAAAATATTACTATCTCGTAAAAGTACTTTTTCGTTAATTAAGTAGCTAAAAAGCTAAATGTTATTTAATGTGGATGTGTATCTCAAGTAAGCACGAGTCGTACCTAATGGAACTAATAACAAGACCCCCACGGTCCATGAACAGAACTAGTTTGGCGAAGAACAATTATAAAAGATCCTATTTCCACACCAATTTAATTGATAGATACAGCTCTAAAAGAGACGTGTCGGATTGCCACTGGTTGCCTTAAACTGACTCCTGTACGAATACTGTATCCTATAATCAGCATTGCGCCCTCAGAAACTCGCAGGACTATAGGAAGCCGTATAGAAAAGGCGAAACTAGAAAACGGCTCTCGCCACTCGACGCACAATTACCTTCAGCTTAGTGCCCCAGAGACTAAAAAGCCGAAGAAGTTCTCTTGGACGTGTGAGACCAGAGATGGCAACACCACCTCGAAAAGATGCGACCTTTGAAGATGAGAAGCTTTAGACTATGTCATAGAACCTTCGGAGAGCTTTTGTCCTGGGCACGTGTTACCGTGATCGACCTAAAAACATTTAAAAATACTCCGCACTCAGGTCGGCCGCAGTAAAGACAACCTCCGGTGGGGTGTTTAATGTTTGTGTGGCGTCTCTCCGCAGTCCATAGCAAACGTTTAGTTTTCCGCCGCAAGCCTTGTCACCAGGTTATACAAGTGAGGGGCCTTATGGCTGCGTCAGCAAATGCTGCAATGGTGTTACCGTAGCTGAATACTGGGCCAAACATAATACTCAATAACTCTATTTGCCATAGACACCCTAAGAAGAATAATGTGCTACTCCATGTCCATCACTGTAATGTTTTAACACATGTCCGGAGTCCGGACGGAGACGATACCGAAGGGTAACCTCTTCCCAATACAGAGTAGACATTTTGGGTAATCATTGTTGCGTTGATACCATTTATAAGAAATAAAGAATAGCAAAAACACAACTTCATTTCTAACTTTTTGTTGAAAATGTGTTGTGCTTTTGCTGCGTTGCGTTTATCCGTCAATCTAAAACTTTTAGGACCTTCACACTTGGTGCTAACTGACGTTACACTATCTTATACAACTCATTTACACTTTCTGGGGAATTTAAGGGTTAGCTAATCAATATTGAATGAGTTAATGTATTCGTTAGTGAATTAGTGTAGTTTTCCTTTTAGATAAATAAGGAGTAATTTCTCTCAGTCTATAGAAATAACACAACCGAAAGTGACCTTTTAAAGTTCCGACATATTTATTAATTAAGATTACTTACCCTTATAACATTGTCGGCATGGTCCGAGGTGATCCGAGTCCAGTCAATAGTATTTGTGTAGCAAAGCCTGTCGTTCTGTTGTATTCGCACACCGCCGTTCTCAATCTTCATTAAAGAACGAAGACCCAAGGACTGCGGACACAATTACAAACATTTAACATTACGTTAATTTATTGAAAAAAATGTTAAATCGGTATCGACAAACTTTAATTTACATTTATTAATAGTAAGGAAGGTCAGTTAAAAATATTAATAAATTGCATTTTAATTAATTAAGTATATTAAGAGGATATCTTTGCAAAGCGGTTTTGTGCTAAGTTGAACCAGCTAAGTAAATACTTTCATTCACACGTTTACCAGTAATTAGCACATAATAACGCTAATCTGTAGCAAATAAAATGTAAAGCCAACTTACTTCCAGATGCTCATTATCGAATATAACGAGAGCGAAATCCTTGTAGAGCTGCATCCCGCGTATAACCGAGAGGTTGGGAAAGAGATTGCCGAGATTCTGCACGCCTTTCGTCCTACAATGCATTCAAACCTGTTAATTGTGTGACACAGGCCCTTCTCGTCAGTAGCAACGCTAACAAAACCCGACTACTAACTGGAAAAGCTACAGTATCTATCTAGTATTTTAGTTGAGGTCTGTTTCGTCTGTTATCGAAGATCGTAACTATTTTCGAGCCGTTTGAGGTAGAAACCCTTGGGCCGTGGGGCCCTTATGCTCACAGCCTTTTCCAAGAAATTTCGAAACTTTAACGGTTGACACTTCCCGTGATCCAAGATCTGGCATTTACTTTAGCCAGAGGCTAAGCATAGCCATTCAACGTGGCAATGGTTATTTGTTAATATTAGTTATTATTGTTAGTTTGTAAACAGATATAAATATATTTTATATCCTCATCACTTCAATAAGCTGATATCATGGCAAATTGGTTACCAAGCTCGAACAAATTTTGTTGCGTTACTTACTGCAATTTTATTGCAGTGATTTGAATAAAACAATTCAGTTAGTAATCAGTTCGTTATAGCTAAATATGAGGAGGGCATTAATTGTAAGTCATTTACAGGTAACCTAGAAATAATTCGATTTGAATTGAAAAAAAAAAAAAATTGTCGAATTGGTTTTTCGGAGTTGTTTTATTTCATACAGGGACATTTAGCACTATGACTATTAGGTTAATCGGTTTCACCTGTAGATCAGAATATAATCGGTGACCTCTCTTAGAAGCGGGAAGGTTATGTTCTCGAGGTCCTTGGGCGTGGCGCGCTCCATCAGCACGATGCTGAGCTGACCTTCGATGACTCGGCAGTTTCTCAGCTGCTTGAGTCCGGAGTGGTCGTTTCTTATGTCCATTGAAGGGCATACTGGAACAAACAAAAGTTTTGTTTTTAAAACAAGAGTTCCTGCATTTTTATATCCAAATTGAATGAAACAGTTATGGTGCGTTTACACGACCAAATTTTTCATTCCATTCGTCATAATCAACCAGTATTGCTTTTATAATTGATCGGTTTTCATTGCCATTGTAAACGCACCATTAAAACAGTAAATACTTTACTGCATATTATAATTGTTTAATACGAAATGCGTAAAAAAATGCATTTTTTTATAACTTTGTTGCATGTGTTTGTGGCTGAAATTTAATCAGGGACCTTATCACCATACACCCGTTAAGTCCTTCAAAAGGTAAACTGATCATTATAACATCTTATTTGGCAGAGCTGGCCAACTAGAAATGTATGTCACCGGAAAATTGCAGACTCCGTAAGATTGTAATAAATCTTGAGTAAATTATAATTTCTCGATATATTATGAAAAAATCGTTTTGTATACTGTAAATCCCACCCAAATTCAATAGTTTCCAATATATTCGCGTCTTCCATGCAATGGTTTACAATTTCACGCGATATTTTCCAATATGGCGTTTGCCATTTTCCGGTGACATATATGTATAACGTATTAATGTGAATCGGTATTCGTATTTTATGAAAAACTGGCATTTATTTTTTGGCTTAATAGACTTTACGAGTTAAATTAAACAATAAGTTATATTGCTATTTCCGTAAACAATTCAATGATTGGCACAAATAACCCCCCACGAGCTAGCTAATATCATATTAACGAACGCTAGGGAAGAATTTTATTATACCTATATTTATCATGTAGCCTGTTGGCACACCCGTGATGTAGTAATCGATAGGAAACCGTGTTTTCCATTTCGTTCAATGAAAAACTTTTCAATAACTGTGCAAGCGGAGTGGTTACTAATAGCTCTCATCCGTCCATAAAATCACGGCAAATAAAATTTGGCTAAAGCCCCGTACATAAAATTTTATTGATTGATCTGCCCGATATCGGGCCAAATATCCGAAAAAAGTACCTACCAATACACGACGAGCATGCATGCAATACACCTCATGCGGAATGTCATTTTCTTAGTTCGTTCTGCAGGCTTTTAGGTTCAGGATGTTGACCAACGTCGCAAAGCTACCCGATCGCAGTATTTGTTTTTGCGCGTTGGAGTAGCACAGCAATTTATTACCTCAGAGGCCTTTCATTATGAATCAGACGACCAAATGTGAACATATCAGACTGGTAAACATTAAACACATGGTGGACATTTAAAGTAACGCGTTTATGTGCTTATGGTATAGTTCTAATAGTTGAATGACGTTTCTTTGCTATTTTTCAGCAGAATTTCAAAATGTCATAAATAATAATACATTATAAATAATCAAGACCTACATACCGAAGGTTCTTAATAGCACAGAGCATTATACCCATGCAGTGGGGAAACAAAATAAATCAATAAAATATAAAAATAAGCAACTCCGCATCGAGGCTCGTGACGTTAAATACAGCATCTCTTATGAGTTTATTACGTTTGTACTTCAGATCAAAGAGGGTATCATCGAACAACGCATATTATTATTTTATACTAGACGTGTTGTGTCATTGAACGATATCAATTTATTTAGACTATTGAGTTTAATTACTAGAAAATATTATTATAATGTCACTATTTATATGCTGCATGACTAATTACATACACAAGTTGCTAGGTGGTATAATTAAAACATATATGTTTATTATATTAATATAGTCATGGACTCATGGTTCAATCAAGGTAATTTTATACGAGACAATATCAGAAGATTAGAACATTTTTCCTGTTATACTCAGGGCTTAGAATCCCTAATCTACACCGACTACACCCGTACATTATGATCTAACAAATTATGATATATCTATATTACTTTAATGTGTGACTATAATAGTAGGTGACTTACTGTAGGAACCTGATATTGCCAATTTATTCAACTACCCTCATCTTACTTGAGCTTTTATGTTTCAACTTCTTTATGATGAATGGTTTCCTCATGCATGACAGACGATTAAAAAAAAGTAACAATGTTATAAAAGGACAATCTATTGCGCAGTTTTGATCTTTATACGCAGTACCTGCAAGCTCCTCTTCCCAGGGCGAAAAACTTAAGGTCAAAGGTTGACTGCGCATGTGCAAAAAATGCGCGGGAGGGAAACCAAGATGGCAGCATAAACAATACGCGCCATGCCGCGGCATGACGCCAGTAGTATGAGGGAACCATGCTTCCTTGCCAGTCTTACTGCCTGTGAGACTGTGAGTTGATTTTTCAGTGATCCTAAAATCTGATCACAAGTTGCTGTTCAGTAACTGAACAGCAACTTGTGCTTCTACCAGCACGAATCACAAACTCGTATGGCGCGGAATAAGCTGAAATGGCGCAAGGAGAGAGCTGGGGGGGAGGACGTCGGGCGACACGGTAGATGTCTTGGTGTGCGTGATGCAGTGGGGTGGCGGGCGGCGCAACACCACAGTAGATAAATATACAGTAAAACATCTTCATACAAACGTGCCGCTCTCGGTTTGAATGTGTGCGTGCGCGCCGCGCGCCATGTCGGCACGCGATTTCACGCACACGCTAGCATAATATATGGGTTAATAAGGTGGCGGCAGTGCGGGCTGTGCAGCGCGACTGTGAGCACGCGCGTACGCTACATGACCGCTTGCGTTCGTCAACTCTCGCCGGCGCGGGCGGCGGACACTTGTCGTAAATTACGAGTATCATGACTTCAAAAAGAGGAAAAAAATATTGTAGTGTTTTCGGGTGCCTCAATAATGATTTCGCAAACCCGGACTTATCATTCTTCATACTTCCTACTCAACCAGAAATGTAAGTACCTACTTATACTTAAATATTATTAGAAAATATGGTATTGTATTGTTTATTTCACAGTTTATTTGCTTTATTAAGAGCGTAGCCGAGTCGCATTTTTCTGAATACTATGTTTAGAGCTAAAGTTTATTTTAAGAAGTCTAGTTTTACTATAAAATAGAGGATTGAGTACGAAACATCGTTTTGGTAAACATATTTTTCGCGTAGGTATAGTTGTAATAAGGACAATTTCACAATAATTAATAAATAATAATAAAGCGTTCCGGACGTGCAGAAACAGGAGAAAAATTTTCTCGGTATCAAATTTGTAACTTAGTATAATAAATGTTATGTGAATAAAAGCTTTTTATTTTTACTAAATTTATAAATTGGTAAAATATTCAATCATAATATGCTTTTTATTTTATAAATTTAGATCAAGTGCTGCTTGTTCGAAAATATTAACTAAAAGTAAAAGTGACAACCCTGGGTATCAACGCAAGAGTAGGCTAATAACTCGGCGGGCGGCCTTAGATAACCTACTGTATATTTATCTACTGTGGCAACACCAAGCTAACCTGAAAACACGACAGTCGACACAATGCAAATGAACTCGCCGCGTATTGCCGTCTCATGTCCCGCAAGCCTCGGTCACTCAGCTCACTGAGTATTTATAGAGCCAGGAATGTTATTGTAAAACTCCACAGCATAGAGATGTACCATAATAATAACATGTCGATAGCGATACCAGGCAATGATAATATGTATTTTTTAACACATACAAGGCTTCATAACCGAATACCTTGTCTCAGCAACCATAGAAAGAACTTGCGGGCGAGTAAAGCTATTCAAAGGGTTAGCTGTTCTTTCGAAGATCCTTATGAATGTCATCTGAAAATTTCAGACTCCATAATATTGTAATAAATCTTTATTAGATTATAATTAAAGATTGATCGAAGGTTCGGTTTCGGCCAGTTTTCTAATATTTGTTGAGAAAGTTTTCTTTGTTGATCAGTATCTTGGTTGCCCATTTAGGATTTATTTTAACAAACAGAATAATAATACAAGAACAATAATTAAAATATTTAGACTAGAAAAAAAATAAAGGTAAAGTTTAGTAACGAGTGTAAATTTTTAACACGTTGATTATTTTTATTCATGTTAAATTATTAAAATAACATTAATAAATAATTATTTTTGTTATCAATTTTAATTTGTGTATGTTTAAGATTTAAGAAAAGTCAACTTTGATTATTTGTTTAAAAAATAATAATTAAATTAACATCTATAACATACTAAATAAATGTAAAAACTTGATATATGTAAAAAAATATAATTTATTAAATATTATTCTAGCTGACCTGGCAAACGTTATTTTGCCATATAAATTATTTCTATTGAATATTTGATTAAAAAATAACTAACTTATTGTTAAGGTTTGAATAAACTAAAAATTCATTTATTTCAGGTATTTAACCCATATACGAGTTTAGGGAGTGTTTACTAACCCGTGCATGGTTCTTAGGGCTTTGGAAAAGATTACCCTTTCTAAGGAACTGCTTGACTTTATTAATAAAACTATTTAATCAAACTATGGACATAGCTATATTTTCATTACCTAGCACAATTTTGAACTTATTCATCGATAAAAGCTGTTGAATCACTACCACAATAGTTGAACTGCGTGTACTGACGATGACGGGCTAATAATGAACGCGGCAAGCTTCGTGTCCTTCCCCTTCCCCCCAACACTCCGGGCTTACTACGTCTCTACTACAGCCTCAACTCCTCCCGCCCGTACCCGCGTAGGTACTATGGCGCCGCGGGAACAGATTAACACAACGTCGTATTCTTTTATCAGGAACATTAAACCATAAAAACAAGGGCATAAAGCTTTATACTCATTGAGTCGAGTACGAAAAGTGACGTTTGGTTTCACAACGCATTTCGAGTAGCTTTTACGTTTTACGATAATTTTATAAAATTGCAGTCATTGAGCTCAGTTTCGATTTACGGATAAACAAGTTGACTCATATGTGTTGTGTGTTGAATATCAACATCATATTGTCAAGGCCTGGGAAGTAGTAAGAGGCGTGTAACGTAATGCAACGACGCATATCACGTCCGTGCATTCTTTACAATAGTACATCACATCACGTAGGTACGTCGTTCTCGTACTCCACTAACATGTCGTAGGTACTCGGCTAGCTGATGAATGAATGTTAGATTATATAGAGAATAACTGACGTATCTTTTTTCAGCTACACTAATTTGGCACACGTGTTAATTGAACACTGGGTAGTTTCGCCCCATCGTTTAAAACGCACTGATGTGACGTTGTTTTTAGTGCGTATTGAGTTTTTTTGTCAGATTGCGGTAAGCGTATTATTGTGGTCACGTGACGTTTCAGTTAACAGCAACCATTTTCCTGTTTATGACCTTGTTCGGTTATTGCGCTGAAGGTCAGTTTCTTTTCCAATCTGTGAAAGCGGATAATGAGTTGATTTGTTGTTATTCTAATATAAATAAGTGTGACTTACAGTGTTGATATTTATCTAAAACTTGCCGGCTTTCTAACGCAAAAAAAAAAAAACAGTAAGAAATATTCTTATCGGGCAAAGGTTTATAAGGCTATTTTGGTATTAATTCAACCTTTAAAACTTGAACAACAACGGTGTTTTCCATTGCTGCAATTGCTGCAAACGCATAAGGGAAAGCGCGAAAACGAAATTCAACTTAATTATTTAAATATGTATTATAGGTACTTATACTTTTATACCCAAATTAATTTATAAAATCGCAATTAAACTTAAATGCCCAATTATGTATTTGAGTCGTTTGGGGATGAATCACTAGGGCTCATCGAGTTTTACGCAAAATCAGCAAACAGTCGAATTTTCACGTGACCATAGGCCTGTCCTTTTCTTTGGTCAGCGAATCAGCATTGCCATTTAACGTGGCAATGCGGCCATTGTTCTGGGCACCTTTCCCGTTGACAGCAATGTGGACAAATTTTTCGATGCCCTGTGTTCTTCCCCTCGCCTTTTACTCCGTTTGTACATTTATAAATATTTTGTAAGTATATACTATCTAATAAGTTTATTGAAATGTTAATAAAAATAATATGGTTATACCTAATTAGTAATTATTTATAATCAGTTCCTAAAATGAATACCTATAGAATTATTTTACCAAACGAAAACAATTAAGTATATAAACAATTTCTTATTTTTTAAATAATATCCTTATCGCGATTATCGTTAAAATGTTATCTAATCCACAAATGATAAAAATACTATCGTTTCGCGCGTCACTTAAGTACCTAATCTGAAATAGTAAAATAATATTGTCTGGTGAACGGATATTTATGTTACAGCCTAATATACATAATTAAAACAAACGAACAAAAACAAATAAATATTTTTCTTTAGACTAGGTACTTACTCAATTTGGCCAAAGTGATAATTAACAATTAACACAGAAATAATTATCCTAACATAACCTCGACGACGGGGCCCCGCTGGCTCCTATTTCTGTATGCAAAGTTTAAAGGAACCTTACATGTCGGGGTGGCTTAAGCTCCTTGTGCCCGATATTCCGCTACTTGGCTAGGCAAGCCATTAAATAAGACTGTATAATATTACTTTGGCTACCTTTGACCAGCTATTATGAATAATATCCAGAGAATGTGCATTTTATATGTATACACAATTTAGTCATTATATATATATAGACCATTCATTATAAATAATAGCTATGTAAACTAATCGCTATGACTGATAACATCTACGAGTATACTATACTAATATAAGAGTAATATAAAAGCTGAAGAGTTTGTTTGGTTGAACGGCTATCTTAGGAACTATTGGTTTCGAATTGAAAAAATATTTTAGTGTTGGATAGCCCATTTATCGAGGAAGGGTATACAACGTCACGCTACGACGAATGTAAAAATGTGACGATGACGAAGGTGCGTAGGTCAGCTAGTACCTACATAATTTATATAGATTTTTCTGATGTTTTTCCTCGTAAATCTGTACGTTGTATCGCAAGCACCAATGTGAGTTTATGTGACCCTCGCCGAGGACGGCCGCTGCCCGCGCCTGCCCGCCGGTGCAGCCACAGCTTCGCGATCGGCGCGAGCGCAGCTGTCTCTATTTCCGACGTCGCACGTCGTTCATGACTCACTGCACTTTCATTGCAAATAGTACCTTCACGTCGCTTCTCTACTAATAAAATTATTATTTTAAATAACTTGCAAGTGTTAAACTTAGTTGAACAGGCACACTGTCTGGCTCAAATGTCACCCCTGTGCTACCAATAACATTTGTCTGAGATACGATTCAAATCTAGGCCGAATTATTTCGCGCTTTGATGAACATTATGTGAATAACGTTCCACTTCCATATATTTTGTCATAATATGAAAAGAAAACTACAAAGAATTAGTGTAAGTAGCCTGTAACTGTATTGTTTTCAAAGCGAGACTGCACGCTTGTGAAAAAGAAAAATCCGCGATCAAAACATCATTGCAGATACCGTACATAAATGTCACCGGAAAATTGTAAACGCCGCGCTGTAACATTGTAAAATATCAAGTGATTTTTTTCTTAATAAGACACGGATATATTGGTAACTATTGAATTTGGATGGGATTTATTGAATATAAAACATTTTTTTCATGATACAACCTGTAACAGAATAAACGCAATACCTCTTAAGGGGTCATTGTACCTACTCATAATTATGAGCAACTTTCACCATGGGACCAACTCAGAAATCGCGAAAAAGAAATCGACTGCCCCATACATTTATGTGACCATAACTCAACAAAATGAACTGAATACTGATTTTTATTCGCGATTTCAGAGTTACTCCCATAGTAAAAGTTGTTCATAATTATGAGTACAATGACCCCTTAAGAGGTATTGCGTTTATTCTGTTACACGTATATCGAGAAATTATAATCTAAAAAAAAAAAATTACAATTTTACGGAGTCTGTAATTTTCCGGGGACAGATACATGGAGCTGTTAAGTAATTGCAAACAGAAAACATGGACGTCTGAGTCTTGAGCCGCGGCGACGGCGACGAGTCGCTCGCTCGACTCGCTCAACGTTGATTTACGTTCCCGCTCTCTGAAGTCTGAATGAAGATATCAACGTTCGATCCGTAGTCCGCGACCGCGTGAGGCGCTTCAACAGCCTAATGTAATAGTAAACAGCAGTTGTTCATTCATACCTGTGTATCTCGTAGGTAATTACAACGCTTTCAACAGTTTAATGATTAACTTCAATACGAATCACCTTAAATCTACCTAAAACATTACAGTAAGTGACCTCCGAATATGCATTTGATAGATCACTATTGACAATACGAATGACCTGTAAATAATTTTCTGTGTGGGTGGGTGGGCGCAGTGCCTAGCGCAACCATTTACTAAAGTGACTTTACAAGTTCACATTCACATCTACTGAATCAAGTAGTGTCCTCGATCTACGATACATTCACTCGGTAACTGTAATATACTTAAGATCAATAAACTGTCTGTTTTTATAGCATGAACATAATTTTTTACTTTAATATAGGTATGTACTTTATTGTATCCATCAAGAATTCTTCGTACGAACAGGGGCCCAAGTCTGCTAATTATATTTAACTCACATGCTATTGAAATTCAATTGAGAGTCAATCACGACTCCATTACGATTAGAACAAATTTGGTATTCTGCAAAAACTTGTATGTAAGCTCAATGGAGTCGTAATGGAATCGTAGTGTAAGTGTGATTGACTCTCAGTTGAACAGTTATAGGTGTTGCCATTCAAAATCTACCAAGAAGCTGAATGAGTGAATGAACTATTGGTTTGATTTAAATATACGTTTTTATCATTTTCTGTGATTCAATTACGAACTATATTGTCTGCAATGAATCGCCTTGTCGATAAAACATGACTTAAACGATGTTAGAAAGACTTTATTTCAAATACGGTGGCTGTATTACATAATTATCTATGACCAGGTTGAAAATTAAAAAAAAACATCTGTCATCTTGCACGTCAATGTCAATGTCACGACAAATTTATTGTTACCGCCTTACCGGTATCGGTTTTGTTTGAAGTTCCGTCTGAAAACAAAATCAACAAAATACATCTTATTATTTAATTGGTTTATTGGATGTTGGATATCTACAGTAAATTTCTAATCGGTAAGTACTCGCCAAATTATATTTTCACATCTATAGAACTTTGTAAAAACATTTTACAATAGGTACCTATTGTAAAATGTCGCGGACGAAGTCGCTGGCGGAAGCTAGTAAAGTATACATACAAAATACAAGAAATATTATAGCACTTTACTAACCTTCAAATTAGGTGATATTGCATCTTTCCTCCGTTGTCGTGGTAGCAAAGGTGTGAGCTTAATTGTCAGGGCCCTCACTTCCGCTTTTCCAAGGCGGAATGTTTTAATAAATTCCGCATAGGGTAAATCTTCCACGGCATCCACCGTTTCCCTCATCGAGGCCCGCTTTTTACGGCGCTGAGTCAAAAGGTGACGGCGGCGATCTTGCGCATTAGCTAATGCTAGAATACGCCATCGTAACAATGACCGCAGCATCTTTTCAGTATCTTTTTTAATATTTTTCGTTGAGTGGCTTGTAAAATCCTAAGATTATCTATTGTTGCACAATCGTACTTCAATAGTAAAATTGACACTAAGATTCAATTGAGTGTCGATTGATCTAAATGTCAAACATACGTCAAATAAGTGTAGAATACCGATTAAGTCCACAATCGATTTACAATTGTAACACGATTGAAGAGCAGACTAGCAATTATTCTGATAGCAGTTCAATGGAATGTCACTGGAAAACCATTGGTCTTAAATTAGTAGCGGAATACCAAATGTAGTTAAATCTGCTACTGAGATCCAATTGATATTCAATTGAGCCATTCTTAAATTAGCAGACTTGGGCCCCAGTACAGAAAGCGGGGTAGCCCCCACTTCCTGTGAATGTCGCATGCCGTGCCAATCCGCTTGTCACGCGGGTAATGTTTCATGGCAAGATCACAGATACATACAATGCGAGAAAATCAGTTTTCATTAGCATTTTCAACCAATTACTCTATCTATGGTATTTACATTTTAGTGTTTTATTGTTTCTATAGAAAAAGCAGTATCAAACCGAATCCAGCTTTATCACAAGTTAATAGTTTTAGTTGAAAGCTCGGCTGCCCACACCAGAAAATGTCCGATAAAAACAACTCGTACACAACATTCAAGGGCCATGAGACGATGACTAACGATAAGTTAACAAACGCTAGGGAATGTCTTTCATAACAGTGTCTTGTGGAATATTCCGACGCTGAAGTATATAGCTCCGACAATATCAATATCATTACGCAGCTCGCAGTAACAGTCGACGTTGTTATTATAATTGATAGTACCGACATAAGCTTTTTCATTGTTTTATAAGTACCTACATCATAAATCTTAATTGAGCTTTTGATTTAAGTATAATTTATTCATTTTATGATATATTAGTTTCTTGTTCAGGGCTGCTTTGGGTACTTTGAAGATAAGTACGACTAGACCTAGCCGTAAAACACCCCCATTGTGCACTTATTTTATGTATGACTTATTATGAGGTGTACAATAAAGTATATAATAAATAAATAAACAACAACATAGTTAGTTATTTCATTCGCTTACTCTTAGTCACCATGTAACATCTAGTATGGTAACCCTTTCAACTTCATGAAGCGTAAACCCTAATTTAATGATAACACTTTTAAGGGGTTAGTTTTATTAGTCTGGTACCCGATTGAATGGGTAACCCTTCGAAACTCTTCAAAACTTTTAGAGGGAAAGGGTTTATGATAGATTTTGTGATAAATGTTCATGGATGGTTTAAAAGGATTAACTAGTAATAAAGCAAAGGATTGCCCTTGCCAACAGCTTGCTTGCAAACAGTTACTCCATAAGGTAATCCTTATCCTTATGGACTAACTGTTTGCCAATTCGTTCACAAAGTATGATTAGGTTGAAGAAGCTCACCGGTTTACAAGAGAAAAGCCCTATCAATTCGGTTTGCCATATTAAAGGATATCCCTCTGTATGGCAAACCGAATTGATACCTGGTTCAGAATTAAAATTAACCTAAAGGTCGGTAGTGAGTCTATAAAATTATTAATTTGTCGAATAAATCCTATTTTGTCAATTTATTGAAGTGAAGTTCCTACAGACAACTAAAGATAGTAACGTTAATGCTACAGCAATAGGTAAGCAATGGTAATTTGATAATAAAGAAAGGACAAATACCGCGCAAGATTCCGGTCACGATCGTAAAGCATGACTGGTACGGTATAATCAAAGAACACAGGAACGAAGTCGATTTCTACGAAAAGGGTACCTAACACTTTAACAAGTTCAATAACGAGAAGTTCATTATTAGATCAAATAAGTTCTTGATTTAAACAATGTTCGAATAAGGTCTTACAATAACGTGAAAAAGATGTGATAAAGTCACCGAGTCGTTCAAATAATATTTTCAGGACATTATTTGCTATTCTTTCATGTTACATCACATTGCAAGATTGGAATGCGGTTATAATACCAGTCGCAAAGGCGTAACTAAAAAGATCAATAAGAACACTCGACGAAATTAGGGAAACTTAATTCAGTACATTCATCGCAGATATTTCTGTAAATAATTGTAGGCCCATGATCTACAAGATGGTTCGCAGTTCGCAAGCATTTATTCGGGGAATGTAATAAAAGTGGTGCGGTGGCAGGCCCGACCCCACACGTGACCTGCCTTTGAACTCGACAGCCTTTTGCACATAGACACTATTTATTTACGCATACCGCGCGCCCGCCGCGGTAATAGCAGCCTAATCCAATCTTCCACCCCCGCGTGACAATCTGCGGCATCTACACGCAATAAATAATTAAACTGCCAATATACCGACCGCCCAGTGTTCACTTGTTTTTATAAAACGTTTGTCCTGTGCTTGTTGGTTTATGTGACTCCTTGAATTAAGTAATTTTCGCAGATCCTGGAACTCGAACTGCACGATTTCAAAGTAAAGTGTATGTGTGATTCTTTCAACAAGATATGAATTTTCGCAGCTATCCTTGTACTCGAACTGCAGAATTTCAAAATAAATTTTCAATGTTTGCCTGACTATTTTTGGGTTTGTGGAATTGCGGAAGTGATAAAATTGGACGAGTCATTTTCTATTTAAAAATAAATCTGGTGTTTAGAGATCGCTTGGTATCTAATCTAGACCAAGACTTAGGAATGCTAAAATAGAAAACACGTATACATATTTCTTCCTCAAGAAGCGGATAAATCGTTATTTTCCGTACGAATAACGATAAAATAAACACTTTTACGATTCTGTTGTTATTGTAAATCCACGGCATATTGCCGCGTTGTTGTTTCTCTTCAACAGTCAGCATCTGTTGCAGGATGGTTGCGTTGCGAGGTCATAGATTGTAGAATATCTAGGTATGCAGTCAGTTAGTCACATGATCACATCCTTGCTGTCCCGCTAAAACACAGAAAAAAAGTATGTTTCGGATGCGTCAAACAAAACAGTTGGCGGTACACCCATGTGAGGCACGTTTATTTGCGCGTGGCGGCCTCGCGGGGAGGAGCTCCGGTTGTTTACGTCGCAGCCGCCGTCGGTTGGTGATGACTCATTAACGGTCGCCTCATCGAACACCATCGCTGCTGCGTTCCCAATCAAATTCTAGCTAATGTTCACCGTGGTGATAAGTACTGCGGCTCTTTATCGTACAGTTACTGTAAGATTTGAACGCGGAAAGGGCCGACCGCCAAGGCTGCGGTCATCGACCTGGATATGACGCAAGAGATGATTTACGATGTTTTTTTTAAGTGTGTTTGAATGGCAAACTTTTGTGAGGAGTTTTCTAGTAAGATACTCGTCGTTCCTTATAGGTTAATTATATGTAGGTATAAAATATAGGGTATAATTATTTAGGAAACTTACAAAAATAATTATGAGTGTATACCTACTGGTTAGATTTTTTGTGTTTATTCTATTTAGATTTTAAATATTAAATAGGTTTTCGCTGCTGCATAATAATTTAAACTCGATTATAATGTAAATTAATAAATAATAAATGAGCTTTTTGCACTTCCAACCCTATCGTATTTTATGAGATTGAATTGATTTCGTATAAATTCTAAGTGGTACAAGTACTGTGTACTTGCATAAACTCGCGACTAAACGTAAAAGAATAGAAATAACGACTAAGTAGAAAACTCGATAAGAGATTTACAATTGTAAGAATCCTAAATTGCACAAGTGCACACGTGTAGGGTGTTTATGGACACTACAGCATGTAATTGAGTAATTAATGAGGTTACACGTGCTTAAAATAATTATGAAGGTATTTTTGTTTTCGACTAAATAATGCCGAGTCATACAAAAGTTGATAAACATGTTTACACTAACTTATTGATGACAGGCTGAAAAGGATTACAAAAATACATATAAAAATAGATCGATTCTGCAACGATACTTTTTCTTTTTCTGCGTCGTTGTTGAAAATCTGACAGTCTATATTTAATCCTGACTGCTAATAAGTTGAATAATTATTTAAACATGAAACCTTAATTAAAAATAAATGTCGGCGCTCATAATCGCATCTGGTGAAACAAAATTAGAATCCATTCTATTATAAATTATTGAGATTTCAAAGTCACGGCCTCTCTCTAGGAGTATGACAAATCAAGCCGAGGCCAAGGCGGCGAAATCGATGATTTAATCAATATTTTTCTCATTTATCCAAAGATTTTATATTTTCTTCACCCTACTTACTTAGGTATTTTGCATACCAAATGCAAAGGATCGTTTGTTCCTGCATATTTTGTTAACATAAATAAATGCCAACACCTTGCTTCTTTTCCTTTTACATCGTTGCCATGCGTATGTCACCGGAATATTGCAGACTCCGTAAGATTGTAATAAATCTTTATTAGATTATAATTTCTCGATTTATTATGAAAAAAATGTTTTGTATACAATTAATCCCATCCAAATTCAATAGTTTCCAATATCTTCGTATATTACAATCTTTAAATCTTTTGCAAATTTCCCGTGACACTTACACTTTTATTCAGAACTAACTTTTGCCCGCGACTTCGTACGCGCATATCCTGTTTTTCTCCGTTCCCGTAGGAATTTCCCGTTCCCGTATCCTATAGCATTCCCCATGAATGTGGCTATCATGTACAAAAATAATTTTCCAAATCCTGTTAGTTTCAGAGATCAGCACGTTCAAACAAACAAACTCTTCAGCCTTATTATTAGTATGGATATTGAACTAACTTTCCACCTCGACTTTGGAATGTTTACATCGAATTTCTTTTCGAAATGACACATCTAATACGACCCAGCTTCATTCGTTCAAACAAATGCGGCAACTTCTACAACAATACTGTGGAAGCTCAAATATACTACATATAACACTTTGAAGGGGTTAGCATAAGGGAGTTAGCCTTTTTAACACGCTTTTATTAGCTTCACCTGTATGTTTGTATGTCTATCTGTAACCGACCCTTTTGAGCTCGATTTTGCCCTACTTTGAACGATCAGATTTAGTTCAAACTTTGCACACCTGTCAAGGATCGATAAAAGCGTGGGGTGCAAAGTGTCAATAGTTATAAACATTTTATTGACAGATAATGAGTAGAAGAATCATCACTTTGATAATATCTTAAAAAGAACTTTAAATGCACCCCACGCTTTTTAACAATAATGTACATTCATTTCTTTTTTACACTATTCTTAATCAAATTTATAAAATTTTATTTTCTGTTTTTTAGTTGGATTTTTCTATAAAAGCGTGTTTTTTTAAACTATTATTTTTTTATTCCGGAAAAGCATTATAGGGCTAACCCATACAAATCTTTAACACTTCGAACACAAGGTCATTTAAAGGGTATTGACCGTTTAATCACACCGTGTTTTGTTTTCCACTTTTAATTATCTGTAACTGGATGATGACCGATTTTTTTTTGGTAAATGTTTTCTAAAAATGAAACATAACTAGATCGATTTATCGCCCCCGAACCCCCTGCATACTAAATTTCATGAAAATCGTTAGAGCCGTTTCCGAAATCCAGATTATATATATACAAGAATAATTCTTGTATATATATAATCTGGATTTCGGAAACGGCTCTAACGATAACGAAACAATCTAATAGGTACCATTAAACGAGCAATTATTGCTCGTTTAATGGTACCTATTAGATTGTTTTAAGAATGTTGAATAATGATAGTGGTGTTGCAGTTGCAGCTCCCGGATGCTTGCGGTACAATTTGTCCACTCAACACATACCAAAATAGGAGTTACAGGTACAGAAAGATCACCATTTTTCAATGGAGCTAAACTCATTTTGATACAATTTATTTTTAAAACTTTTTGTCACAAAACACATCTTTATATGGAGTTATGGATCGTAAAACTGTGTCTTTTGGTTGTTATTTTTTATCTGCATCATAGTTAATTAGGTCAGTAAATGCAATTAAATCGTAGGTAGGTAAATAAGACTACACAATTCTTACGGCCAACAGTCTTAGTTGTTCAGTAACGAGTGTACCTACATTCCATGGCAATCATATAAATGGTGTTGTTTATTCATAAAGTTTATATGGCATGCAAATCAGCTATGGTAAATACCGTGGTTGGGTCGAACGTTGGTCCAGATCGCGGAATGCGTTCGGAATGCACGCCGGTGCAGAATGCTAGCCGGGCCGCCTCTTACCCCGCGCTCTGTGCCTCGCCACTTGCGAACCGTCAACCGGTTCTTGAACAAGTATTACGGCTTTACCATATCTAGTACCATTTAAATGACAACATACTAAGATTTTGTGGTACTAAACCTTTAAACCAAGACGCTAGTGGGACTATAAATAATGAATGAGTCGCGTTCGCGTCCTTGGAATTATTATAGCGGCATAAAAATAGAATTCTGAAACTTATTCGTGGGTAATAAATAATGGATTTTCATTAAACAGACAGACGGTAACAAAAACTATGTCCTTTTTATTCAAGAGTGTGAATTTAGTTCCCATTATGAATACCTGATTTTGTAGTTCTTCTCATTACTCAATTGAAATTATTTTACTTCTATGTTAGCATTAGCAGAGCCATACATAACTACAATAAAATTAAGTATGCTTCCCCTTTCTTTTCGCAAACTTGAAAATCTTGCTAACACGTAGGCGTAGGCGTGGCGTATCGTTAGAACGAGTATGTTGATTGAGCATTTCCTGAAACTAATATGGTTGCTTTTATTTTCATAAATAACATTGCGCAATAAACCAGAAAGGGTTAGATCTGCCAAATTAAATAAAATACTGAATTTTTATACTAACATTGTCTCTTAATCGTACAATAAAGGGTTATTTCAAGAAAAAACAAAAGCCAATGAACTCCTATAATTATGAAGAATACAAAATAAAAGAGGTGTGTGGAAAATGTCTGTCGGCAGAAAAACGCATTTTAACGGCGTAAATGAGAGCACAGATTCAGATTAAGCATCTATCGTCCTACTACGAGAACCACTCCACTCGGAGGCAGGCCAGAAGTTTTTTAAAGTGCCTTACTGATTGAAAAACATTCCCATCTTCAGTGATACCTTATAAGTAGCGAATATTTTCCATCATACCGACACGGAAATGGTTCAGTACCGCGTCATAGCTAAATAAATGAAGCTAAACATTGAGTACAATCACCGAGAGACAACAATGATGGCAACGCCACGATGACGACGTTTATTTGCACAGCATGACGTCGGCTCTATGCAACGTTACCATTAATTTATAATTGCAAGTAATACACGTATTTTTAATGTAAACACCTACGCGCTAAATTATTATGACCAGATTTTGGGAACGTTGATCTTATTTGTCTCGTATAATGCTAGTGATAAGATATGCGACGATATGCATAATTTTATCGATAAAATCAGTTGCGTCGGCTACGAACGGAAATCTGAATGCCTGATGAACAGAGCTACACTTTAATAAAAAAAAAACATCTTTTTAAGCCTCGTTTTTCGGAAACATCGTTTTATAGGTTACTAGCCGTGTAGGTACGGCATGTGTTGCAATGCCATGTTTTTTTTAAATTTATACATTGATTTTTATTTATATACTAGTGACCCGCCCTGGCTTCGCCCGGGTGTACATTTTTTTTTAGTTTGTTCTTTCATTAGAACCTTCTCCTGACAATAACAAACAACAAAAAAAGAATTAGCGAAATTGGTCCAGCCGTTCACGCGTGGTGCCGTGACCAAGGGAAATAGGGATTCACTTTTATATATATCGATTATATAGATTAGGTTGGAAAACAAATGGAAGCGTAAAGAGCATAAAGACATGTAAATGATGAAATTTCCAGTGGTATTTATTATGAATGCAGCAACAAAACAACACCACCACAACTTCTTCCGCTCTGGGTGGAGCGGAAGGGCGTGTCAGACTCTTACTGACTAAAACCCATCCGTGTTCCTTCTTGCGTTCCCTTTTGCGTTCCAGGGCCGCCGGCCGCGGTGACTCTTTCGAACAAATTCCGCAACATGCACTTCCCTTAAACTTAATATTTTTTTTCGAATTTTTAATAATTTTGTTCGGTGATATCGCCATATTGAAGAAGATTGATTATTTCCGATCTAATTTCACCAAGCGAGATTGTAGTGATGTGATGATGATTTCGTATTATGAAGATCAGCTGATGAATTATATGGAAATGGAATCACGGGCCGCGGCGCGGGCATGACGTTCGCGCTCGCCCGCTTGGGGCCTCTATCTTCAAAACAACACTTGTTGCGGAAATAGCGACGAAAAGCGTTTGCTCGTCGGTCGTGTGATCGTGCCGTGAGCGTGACGCGGCTGATACCGGCTCGTTCACCTCGCCCGGCCGCATCACCGCCTTCCACCCTCACCATCACCACTGCTAATCCTACACTCAGTATCTGCACTTGACCACTCTTAAAACAAGTCAGGCCAATGGTTTCCTTCATATTTCATTCGGGATTTTCCATTCAACTTTGTACTAAAAAACATAAAACGTTAGATCGTTAAAAGGCCCGGTTCATTAAAAGTAAATTGTATATTAACTAGGTAGTTCATTTGATTTAACATTATTGCTTGTAAAGGTTAAATAAACGAAGTAACAAAACAACAAAGTTATGTTTTTAAGATTTTATGTGTAATTTTAATAAACCTTATTAAATTTACAGCATTGTTAATATTGTTATCAATGTTTTCATAAAATTGGCATTGGATAGGCGTCACCTAAAAATAGTATTTAATCAAATATTTTAATGCCGTTTGCTAAATTTATTAGCGAGATTTTCGATTCATTTATCGCCTTGTTTAATGTTCACATGTTTTGGGCAGAGGAATCAAAACAAATCGTCATTTGGCCTCGTCAAACAAGATAGTTACGTAGCGTGTGCGAAGCGCGATAAAATTAGCCGATACACTGACATTGAACGCAAAAACAAAGTGGAGCGAACTTCGCGCATGCGCTCAGGTAATCAGATGTGGGGCAGTTTTAGCAATCGCATCGCTAATAACTGCGCGCATGTTTGGGGCAAGAGGCCCATATCGGGGACCCGCTACAAATACTTACCCGCACTAATTGGAACGAGCAAAGATGGCGACTGTCGTGGGTCGTCGACCTTCGTGAGTGGAGGATCTCGTCTAAGGTTGTTAGCCTGCTGGCGATGGCGGCGACCTAGAGTGGAAACCCACTGGTCGGCTAATGCCTCAGCCGCCAAGCGATGGTCGCGCGGCGGCGCAGCGGCGTAGCGGGCGGTGGATCCTACCCGGTACCTGCTCCCTGTGTCCGTCACGCGCAGCTCTCATTAATACTTATCAGGATTAGTAAGATCTTTAGCAATTTTTCGCCTTATTATATCATTGAATTATACCTTATTTCTCTTTCGAATTCTTTTAGTATTTGTTTTTATCATTATGAGTATTTTCCGTGGCGCGGAATAATGGACTTCTCTGAAATTCCACATGTGACTGTTCCTAAATTACCCGAGGCTGATAAAATTTTCGTTTTCCCAAAATTGTTATCCTACTTTTAGTGTTAAGGGTGTTTATACTCCATTTCTTTTGCTCTATGTATCAAAATAAATACCAAATACTATTTAAGCATTTGATGAGATATTTGAAACATTATATTTAGTACATTTCAGTTAAATGTTTTTATTGGGTGTACTTAAATGCGCATTAACGTGGTACCTGCCTCTGAACTGCAGGTGATTCATAATTTTATTACAAGGCGTTAAGACTGTTCAAAACAACTTAAACTATAATGTTATCATTATCAGTATCTTTTTTTTTTTTGTTTTCGGTGGGAAACCTTCAAAAGGCGCCTGGACTTTTGGTGTAAAGACCAGGGAGTGTGGGATTTTTACCTCACTAAAACCACCCCGGTGATTACCGTCCAAATATAGAAGGGGTTACCTCTTAAAATACCACTCCGGAACCCCCTCTGTGCAACGCCTGTTAGGACACATCCCTGGGGAGGCTGTAAAGGGGCCTCCTCTTAGCCTCGCTGTGCACGGCAGCACGTGGTCACTGTGCCACCGCCTTTCCTAAGATCACTGGGTTGGCGGATAGAGTCCCCATTCTGAGCGCCCGCGACCCTGGAGACCCACCTGCCGTTAATGACGCAGGCGGGGTTTCGGCGTTTAGGCATCGAGGCGGTTGCCCCACCGACGCCTGCTCCGAGCTGGATCAGCCCTCTCACGATCCCGCTCGGCGGCCTCCTTCTAGACCATCACGGCTTCACAGAAAGCGGCCATTTCCTTCAAGTTTTTCTTATCTACCAGAATAGCCCTCACTACCGCTGGCAGAGTCAGGTCTTGCCCAATCTTGGCGACCAGGACCCACCGCTCAGAGGCCCACGCAGGGCACTCCTCGAGCGTGTGCTGCGCAGAATCCAGGTCGCTTCCGCAATGGTGGCAATTTGCCGTGGCCTCTCGCCCAATCCTATTCAGGTACTCACCGAAGCAACCATGTCCGGTCAGCACCTGAGTGACTCTGTAGGAGATGCGCTCCCCTCTTTTCAGCCAGGCTTCGAAGTGCGGCAGGACGGCTTCGACAACACGCTTGCGCAAAAATTGCGGTTGCTGTAGCCGCTCGCGCCACCGCTCGAGCGCGTGTCGCCGTTCCTGCCGCCTTAGCCTTACTAAAGCAATTCCTGGCNAACTCGCCGAAGCAACCATGACCGGTCAGCACCTGAGTGACTCTGTAGGAGATGCGCTACCCTCTTTTCAGCCAGGCTTCGAAATTATCAGTGCCTACTACCACATAACAAGAAAAAATAAACAAAACAATTATTAAGTAATTTTCCTATTTTACTCAACACCCTTCTAGTACCTTTATCTCTATCTGAAAATTAAGGTATTCCCACACCATTGAAAACTATATTATTCATGAAAACCGTTATTTTAAGTCTCTAAATGACTTGTCTAATGATCCGTCACGAATAATGAAAGAGGAACGCAAATAACACATCTTTTAGCCGTTAACTTTTATATATGATATAGCATTAAAAAAACTTCGAGCGTCCAACTGAACTTGAATTTTGAGTCAAAAGTGAGCGAAAATTTACAAATAAAGGGTCGGCTGTTTGCATGGATGTTTGTTATTAAATCACGTCAGAACTCAGAACGGTTAAACGGATCTTGATGAAATTTGGCGCGGAGGTAGATTCACATAGCATACTTTATATCCAGGGAGTATGTTCCCTTGGTATTATTTTAGAAATTCACGCGGGCGGAGCCGCGGGCAGGGTAGTCTTCCATAAATAAAAAACTAAATCATATTCAACACGGATTATGTCTACAACTACATATAGATAGGTAACAGTTATATATTAGGACTGTTTTACTGTCCTGCTCAATTTCCAATTATGGAAGTGATTCCGGAATTCCGGCGCCAACACAAACAGAAGCCAGTTCCGGCATTGGAAATCCGATATTGGATACCTTGTTTGAACTGACCGAACGGAATTACTAGCTACACCTACGACAGAACAAAATGCGTGACTTTTTTGGCAGACATAGTCCGCTGCGTGGTAAACAAAACAGACCAAATTACATAGACACACGTTCCAACGCAAATAAATAGGACTTGCGTAAGTTTTAAACGGTTATACCTAGGTATTTACTGAAGGTACGCATATGGAAGTTTTTGTAGGCAGTAATGAGCTTTTTCATTATGACGTAATGGATGATATTAAGATGAAGAGACTTATGATGCGTTTTCAAATGATCTTCTTACTAGCTTCTTCCATTATTCTGAAGAAAAGTAAATATTGTTCATGATAGCAATGATATAAAGATCTATCAAACAAATTATCAATTAAACGATCATATTTTGTCGTGTAAGTATCATTTTTTTCATAAAATTAAATACCCCTGCGTCCTTATAACCGACATGGTTAGGGCTACTGCCACCTAACGATAAGCAACCCCGTGACCCATTTACATTATTGTAGTAGAAAATAGGGCGGGATATATTTAACTGCGAGCAGCACGGGCGTCTATTTCACTGGTTGTAATTAGAAAAGTAAACAGTACTCCGGACAGAAATAGAACGCATAGCAGACATTTATATACGTGTGCGTTTTGCATACAAATAGCCTTGCAAATAGTGCAGAAAGACTGTCTAGGCATGTCTATTAAGGCTAGGTGGTCGATACCTTGCCTACGTATCTTCGCATGAGTGTTGTTTTTCTGGAAAAAAAATTCCACTCAGTCAAGTCTAAGAATAGAAGGGTTACTGGACTTTCTGGAGAATAGAACCTTTAATATTCTAGCCATAACAAATAGTAAAAGTAAAAAATCGAGCGTCAGTAATTTAGTACTACATCTGCTCATAGTTTTCTGCTTTTTTTTCAGATTTATATACTTTTACAAGCTCTTAACTAATAATGAATCAAAAGGGCCCGTATATTTTTCAAATGCAAATAACAGATGAAATCCAATGTAGCTACATAATGAGCAGACAGAATCAGCGGCACAGCAGCCCTTTTCGTCAGAAATCTTTAGACGTAAACAAAACTGTTGTTTGTGGTTGTTTGGCACGGTTACATTACGAATTTCGGCGCAAGTATCTACGTAGTTTACGAAGTTTACCGAGTTGTTAAGTAGGTTCATTGCACGAAGGCAGACGTCATCCATGACGTCCGCGTCGGTGTGGTGTCGTGTGGAGAGGAGGACGCGCATTTGTACATCAATCGTACGGCTTTTATCGGATAAGTACAAAGAGCTAAGAGTATATAATTATCATCTTCCTTTCACTATTTTTTAAAAAGGGGTGATGTTATATCTAGATGCAAACTGTAGAGTTAAGTAGCTAGCGTGTTCGCGAATGTTGATAATTGTAGCGCTTTCTATGATGATGTACCAGTGATGATATCAAGTATCAGCACAGAGATATTGCACCGCCAGCCATGGGCATCGCATTTGGAGCGCACGACGAGAGTATGAAGCGGCACTATCAGTTATCAGAGCAAGCACAAACAGCGTTATTTATAAAAATAATCTTTACGCACGATACAGCCGGGCAGGCAGGGGAAACCTTGAAACTGCATTTAAGGCGACATTGGAATAACAACGATATTTTAACGTATCACAAATATTGAGTTTACATCAATTTTGTAGAGCGCCATCGCCAGCACCACCGACCGCAACTCCACATAAATGAACAGAAACAAGCTATCTATAGTTTTATTAGGAATTCAGTATGAAGTTACGATGAACCAGTCGACTATCTTTATTTCTCACCTGTTATTTTGTCAGGGGCGTTATGTTTATGATGTAACATCGTCAAAAATAATAAACCAGTCACGTGTTTACTCCAAAATTGGTTTGTCAAGTCTATCCACTTGTCTAGGATTACTGATTTTATTCAACTGAACAACATCACAATATGTCTGACCACTTCTATTATTTTTTACGTATTTACACGGTACATACTTGTACAAAGTAACAATGGTGGTAGAACCGATTTTATCGTTTTGCTTACAAGTATTAGCTCGCGAAAAGTATTGTGATTATTGCAGAGGATAAAATAATATCTTCCTAATTATTTTTAGGAAACAAACATCCGTAGAAAACGGAACCTTTACAGGATCATTCGGGTGTCTGCCTGTCTGTTCGTCCATCTGTCACAGACGAACCGATCGAATCTACTGAACCGATTCTGTTATTCGGTACACATGCATATGAATTTCTGTGACTCAAGGACGCGTTAATAATAAAATATAATTACTATGGGGTTCAATTTTGGGGAACAAACTAGAAAGTTAAAAAAAAAACTATATGTACCGTGTGATGTGATGAAATTAGGGCTTCAATTATATATTTTTTCATAATTTTAAAATAATCAGTTTTGAAGTTATTACAAAAATTAGATGAAAAAAATAAAAATTAATTATTTTTTTTTGCAGATAATAGTTCTTTATCTGCCTAGCCTTTGCCCAACTACATATACATATTGGAATCGGCTACTAGTCAAACCGAATTCAGCCGAATACCATAATTTTACGTGAAGCGCCTACCAGACCTCTTTTATTATTATATATTTATATTTACTGGGTAACACGGCACTTCGTTACAAGACTGGTGTCAGATTTTCTGGCTTCTGACAATCCGTAACGAGTGCCAAAGATCAATAAATAACAGCCGGGACCAACGGTTTCACGTGCTTTCCGAGGCACGAAGGAGTCTCGGTATCTTAAGATAGTCACCCATCCACAGGCCAACCTCGAAAAGCGTTGCTTAACCTTGAAGATCGATCCATGCGGCTGTTATTATCTTACAAAAATGAGATTCGTTCGGAACCTTTTGCACACGAGTCCGACTCGCACTTGGCCAGTTTTTCCTCAAGTAATCGATAAAGCTATGGTTGATAAAATTTGATATGTCAGACGGGACGAGATATTTAACTATCATCATTGAGTTTGAAGTGTTTTAAATGTATGTAATAAAATAATATTATCAAGCTGCTAGAGCTTAATTACATAATTTTATTATGAATTGATCTAGATTTGTAAATTAAAATCAAACACCGTACAAATCCGAGTTATGTCTTTGAAAAACATAATATATTGCAAACTATTGAATTTGGATGGGATTTATTATATTCATCAGTCATCACACATTATCTCTGAGAATATAAGAGAGGTCTGGGGGCCTAGGATCTTACTCTATTATGGAGCATGTGACATCCTGTACGGTAACCCGTACGATTTCTTTTCCATGAAACGGAAACCCAATTGAGGAAACATTCCAAAAAGCCTTTTAATTGGGTTTACTATACTAACCCATTCGTGTTATAAGGGTTACCTTTGTTTGGTTTCAAGGGGTTTACGATCGGCGATCTCAATATCCGAGTAAGTTGAAAAATTATTTCATTTAATTGTAAAATCTTAAGACAGTAAAAATGATCATAAAAACTGATGTTATTGACAAATTCAATAAACGTACAAAAATAAGTTCAGGACATGAACAGGTGTTTTCCGCATACAGACATACCTACCCATATGCTTTATTAATTACATTAAAAGTTGACGGCTTTTCGACGAAATGGATACTAAAAGGCGGGCAATTACAATTCAACTTTTTCCACCCATAAATTAGTGTGTTATGTTCACTGAATTGCCTAAAAGTAAGGACATAGATCATAGCTGTCACGCAACGGCCTTCAGCAGTTATGAACTTGTGACAATGTTTGACTTCCGAATGTTCACTTCGCTTTATACAAGTGGGGTCCACATGTGCACTCTCACCGAGACACGTGGTAGGTACTACTCGACGTACTCGGAGACTGAATGCGGTAGGTCACGGTGTCTATTAGATTCTTGTCGATAGCGTCCGACGAAGGCGGGGATCTGCGCATTAGCTGCGACTTTATCACCACATGCCGTGGCCGACTGATAATGCAACTATGTAGATTCTCATTCACATGTTGCTATTCATATTTTATGTTATAAGTACAACGTTGTAAACAAGATCTAAACGCATTGCGATAACAATATTGTCAGATAGTTTACATTTATGTTAACCTAGGTCCTTGAGTTCAGATCAAATATTTTCAAAGTGTGTGTGGGCAGGAAGACTACGATTAGAATGGACGATAACAGTAATCTCGATGGCTGGAAATCTGATAGCATTACTGTGCTCCATATATACATAATTATGTAAGTACATGCAGGTGTCACTTGAAATTACAAGTAAATAGTTATGTAGGTACTGCCACGATGTGACCTCTTTAGCTGCAGGCCACTGCTAGACAAGTTAATCGATAGAACTTTGCAAGCGTGAAATGTGAAAAAAATATGTATTGTTTTTGTATGACACTCTTGTACTAGCTCTCTTCTAGGGCAGATGCCCAATATAGGTAATTACGAAGTCAAATCACAAACGGTGTTTTATTTTAATATAATTCATAAGTAGTGCTAGCGCGAGATATGCTAGTGCCACAGTACCTAGGTGTAATCAGTGAAAATCGCTCTGTGCTCGAGCTCAAGGCTCACGCTCACCTCGGCCTCGCCAGCCGAGGTCAGCGCCGAGTCGCAGACGAGTAGCGGGTGGCGTCGCACGATATCCTACTGTGTGCGGTAGGTCATGTATATGTCGCAGCCAAATCGTATAACACGCCGTATTACAAAAAGGCGCGCCGGATTGAAAAACGCTACTGTAATGTTTATGCGACTACCTCAATTCAATTCGGCTGTAATAAAGTATGTCGTATTGAAGGATCACTTCGCGTTCGTCAAGCGGCTTAGTAACGTCCAGCCCACATACAAACGGGCGCATCGTCGATACGCCGCTTTGAAAGTTTTAGTTCCAATAATAGCTTAATCAGCCTTTTAATTGGCAGTCTCTTTTCATTGAACGGCACCGTTTAATCCGCGGCCTAAGTGACATCCCGGCTGTTCTATTAAATAATAGAACAGCTAGGTAGATCACTTGGTTCAATATCGTTAAATGACTTGCCTAGACAAGTAGCGGAACGTTAGGCACAGGGAGCTTAAGGCACCCCGACACGGATAGTTTAGGTTCGAATGGTATGACAGGAGTTACCGTCCCGTCATGCCGTTCATTTTAGTTTCCTTCACACCCTGCAGACAGAAATAGGAGCTTGTGTTTTGAATGTAGAATTCCAAAAATTAAAGACGGCATAAGCCGAGTTAATAAATTAAATTTTGTATTAGACGCATTGGCCATTTATACAAAATGGTGAAAACGCAGCCTTATTGTATAACAAAAAAACTAAACGTTAGACCCCGCTCGTAGAACGTATCGCCACCACAATCCGGTTGAACGTGAGGTAGCCGCATTACATTACAGCGGCGTTTTTCAATCCGGTGAGCCTTTATGTAATACGGCGTGTTATAACGATATGACTGCGATACATAGATACACTGCAGTAAACTAAAACTTTACAATAATCTCAAGATTAAAATTAGTGCGTAGGTACAATGTGACTATATAGACTGCTGCGCTGCGTGTCGCGGGTTCGATTCCCGCACGGAACAATTATTTGTATGGCCTACAGATAGTTGTTCCGGGGCTGGCTGTTTGTGTATGTGACTTTGTATGTTTGTAAACGCACCCACGATACAGGAGAAATTCCTAGTGTGGGGCACAGTTTTTTATTTAGAAAAGAAAAACAAAATTAGGAAGCGCGATTAAATTCTTCCAACTATCGAATGTTTCTGTTTAAAAAAAAACCGTCCAAGTGCGAGTCGGACTCGCGCACGAAGGGTTCCGTACCATTATCTATAAAAACGGGAAAAAAATTACGTTTGTTGTATGGGAGCCCCCCTTAAATATTTATTTTATTTTAATTTAATTATTTACTGTTGCCGTTATCAACATCAAGCAAAAAGAGCAATAAAATCACGTTTGTTGTATGGGAGCCCCCTTAAATATTTATTTTATTTTGTTTTTTTAATATTTGTTGTATATATGTAATAGCGGCAACAGAAATACATAATCTGTGAAAATTTCAACTGTCTAACTATCACGGTTCATGAGGTACAGCCTGGTGACAGACGGACGGACAGCGGAGTCTTAGTAATAGGGTCCCGTTTTACTCTTTGGGTACGCAACTCTAAAAACAATATTTAAGTCTAGATTTTTTCTGCAATCAATAAAATAGTTATTTTAAGCTTCATCAAATTAATTTACATTCTAAGTAGTTGGTTCTGGTAAATTTCGTAGCTGCGATTTTGATGAAAACGAGTTTAGAATTGCATGTATATTGTAAAATGTAGATATTTTCCACGTGTATGCAGTCCTGAACTGGTTTTCTCTAAAATCAAAACCTTGGCGATTTCCTATCATAGTCTCTTTAAATAAGAGATAATAATACCAATGAATATTTTCATTGAGAACTACTGAGTAAGTAGCATTTGGATGGCTATGATGATGATACTGAATGATGGACCTATGTCCAAATATTATACATATGTATATGGCTGTTTTTACCAGGGATCATATTGGAGCTCGTGGCAAAATAATAACAGCCGCACGGGTCGATCTTTAAGGTTAAGCAACGCTTGCCGAGGTTGGTCTGTGGATGGGTGACCATCTTAACATACCGAGACTCCTCCGTGCCTCGGAAAGCACGTTAAGCCGTTGGTCCCGGCGGCTGTCATTTGTAGATCTATGGTCGTTACGGATAGTCAGAAGCCAGATAATCTGACACCAGTCTTGCCAAGGAGTACCGTGTTACCCAGTTAATGGGTTGTGGAGGTCTGGTAGGCAGCCGCTCCACGTAAAATACTGGTATTCAGCTGAATCCGGTTTGACTAGAAACTCAAGGAAACACCCCGATTGAATTCGTAATCAACACCATTACAAGCATACGATAAGTCTGCGAGGCTAAAGTGAGACTTGATAGATCACACTTACCACTGATCGTCACACAGGGAGTCTGAGGACAAGCGTCGTAGCTGATGCTAGTCTAAAACGCTGGCGACGATCTGGACGGATTGGCCGGAGAAGGCAAAATATAAAGAACGTTGGAAATCTATCAGGGTTTCCTTTGCCCACCAGCGGGACAAAACAGGTTATTGAAAAAGAAAACTGTTATAGCAACCCCTTCTACCCCCACCACACATCATGAACTACGTAGTGCAAGATCAAACCAAATAGTTATTGCAGAGTGATACTTAAACGAAAGGGTTACCAATTAAAGGGTTTCGGTGGAAATTGATGAATTTTATAATATCGATGCTATTTTTAACTGGAAGAAAAAGTGTTATTTCTGAGTCACTTTCGTTTTTTTTTTTATAATTTCTGAGTATTCAGAAAGAATTAAATAAAAAAAAGTTTCGAAACAATAAATCACTAGTCAACTGTGTTCAACGAACGTAAAAAAGTTTGTTTTGAACTTTTGACTCATTTATAGACGGCGTGTTAGCAGGTAGGATATTTCGTAATTCGTATAAAGATCCTGGAACATTATTATTGTTACCTCCTGACTGACGACTCAGTGTTTATAACCGGACGACTCAGTTCAAACGGCTGCACTGTAGTAACACGATACCGCGCAATAAGAAACATGGTCTTTGCCGCAAAGTATCGATTAAACCAGACTGGGTGGACTCGTATTCCGGCTGCTCTGATGAAACAGTGCGTACTGCGTAGTATTTCGTTTATTACGCCGTCACATAGTGCCTGACTTAGTGCTTGAAGAGATATTGGCAGCATGCGTATAACTCGTACATAGCCGCCAAAATAATCTTTTTTGGCATGAGAATAATAAAATAAGCATTAGGATTCAATACTATCAAGGCCGATAATATTGGATCCGTTATTGTATTTATTGTTTCCTACCCTAAGAAGGTCGAATAGAAACCTTTAAGAATTTTCATTTTGTGCTCCTTAATTCCCTATAAACCCGATAACATGACAGAAACACAACATTCGAGTTATAATGAAGTAGAAAATATGTTAAGTGCGCTGCCTATTAAAAAATATTTGGGAATTATCATAAGTATTCATAACATCCGGTTACGAGTACCTATTACCGACTTTATCTTAACAGTTTTGTATTCATTGCCTTCCTTTTTAATCGGAATTCACGCACATAATACAGCGGATTGATAGTGACCCCGTAATGAGTACAAAGATCAATGAAAAGTCAGTGACTTAGTTATCAAAAGAGCATTCTACTAGGGGCAGGTTAGTAATTATCTCACTTTAATGCGATTTACTAACGCCTTGTGAGAGCGTGACGCATACTTGTGTTATCATAACAAGTAGCTGCCCTATTATGCTCTCATAGAATTAAATGCAATCACCTCTCACGCTATTTTTAGATACTTTCTAAGAATAGTTCATTCATTAACTATTTTTTCTGTACGTACTATATTAAACGTCATAGGCTACACAGAACTAGGCTCACTTACTCCATATTTTTACCATTCTTAGGTTAGCATGAAAATAACAAACTAAATTACATAAATAAACAAACACTGATAAAACTTATCAAGGCGCCAAAGATTTAACTTATCATGGAAGCGTGTATGTGAGAACCTTTCTTATCAATTTTCAGGATTCGAATCCATGCAACACAGTTCACACATAGACAAGCATGTTGATAAATAAATACGTGTAATCAATTCCTAGGAAATGTTTTGCAATTGAGTCATTGCCTATATTTCAGTAGGTACTAGTAGGTTATGGCCAAAATTTCTTGAAATTCTGCTTTATTACGGCCTAGTTTTCATCAAATAACACTGATTTCATAATTTAGAACAATATTCATAGATCACGCTCTGACTTGGCTAAGTAAACGTCTCATACGAATATGAACTTTATTCCCATATTATTATGAGTACCTAAGCATTTCATAACATTCGTTCATGAAATCCTTACTCACCATACTTTTATGAATATGAACATGAACTACAGAAAAATAAAATTCTTACGCATTGCTTACCTACTAAGCAAAGCAGTCATAGATGAATCTTAGTACAAATAAAGTATGGTACTCGTCATATTACATACAGCAATTTTAGAGTTTCAATGAAATTCGAAAGGAATAAATTAGAATCTTGAGAAAGTTTGACTATTTACATTGTCCTCTTATTGGCCTTTAATTTCAAGCCAATCAAATTAATAATAATGATGTCACGCAACAATGAAATGAACAGAACAACAATACCAATGAGACATACGTTCAATGTCACCAATACATGATAGCTAAGAAAAGATAAGCGAATAATTTAATTACTTTGTTTTGAGATAAAACAAAAGCATTGTGGAGCAGACCAGCTACTGCTGCCAACTGATAACGAACCTTTCTCACACAAATGAGATATTAGTAGGTGAGTACGCCTCATGCTAATTAATTTAACCAGAGTAATCTGCACGTCTACACAATTATGAATATTTCATAATGAACCGATAATTATATTCTAATAACTCCGATAGTTGTATGCGTAATTGAGTTTAATAAACCGTGATGTTCTTAACTCATTATCTAACTAAACAGATAATATTATCATAATAATCAGTGTTATCATGACTGACTGATTGTCTATTCACTCCAGGTCGTGTAGTCGTGAGGTTACCTAATATAACACCTACTCTTACTTTACCTCCTTTTATAAGACGTTGAAAGGGTTACCTAGCCTTATCAATCTGGTAATCCATTTAGAACGGCTTACGTTTATTGCAGATTTGAATGGGTTAGCCATTAAATCGATTACCAACTTTAATTCGCTTATGGTCCATAATAAGAGTATCTCTGTTCACAAGAAAAGGATAGATAGACTTGTTAGCTATTATAAAAAGGTTTTTAACCAAATATTCACTAGATATAATGAATTCTTACATATATTATGTAATAATTAATTTTAAAATTTAGTCCTAACGGAATATTTTTGTACCTATAGAAATTTATGACATAAAGAAATTCTTGAGTGTATGACATTATCGGTGTCGTCTTAGTGGCTAATATTTCGGCAGCAGCTGCGGCTTAATGAACTCATTATGTTTTACTTTATCATTGTAAAGTATTACTTATCAATAAACAAAGTTTGTGACAACATTATTTTATTCAATGTCACTTTAAAATATACTTACCTAAGTTAGGTACTATGTATTTGTAACACAGTTAAACAACTATGTAGATGGGCATATAATGAATGAAGTAAGTAATCAAATTCAAGTACCTACAAGGAAAATACATGTACGTGTAACATGTTTGTCAGTGGAAAAGTGCGTGAATTATTTATGTGTTTTTATGCCAATTGAATAAATAATTAATAAAAAGTATTTTTAATTTAGCCCCATAGAAGACACGATTATGTTTAGAAACATCTATAAAGGGCACCCAACTGTCACAGTGGAGTGTTCACAAATTCCTAAATCGAGGGTCAGAATGCGGTCCCCTTCGAGGTCAATGAACCCGACAGCTGGAAAGTAAAGATAGGATAGGGATACATAAACATCTGGCATACAATCAAAAGATTAGTGTTTGAAGGGCGACTTTTAGGGATACGCTTACCCTGGGAACGGTATGAATTTACCTACAAACTGAATAAAAAATTGCTGAAAGAATAAAATGAAAAAGAGCATTGGTTAAAAATCTTTATTTTGTTTTTTACATTTTATTTATCCTAGGCCAGAAAAGAACTCTATTTATTATTTAAACAACAGTTCTGAAAAAATTAGACATTTTTTGGAATAAGAAGGCAGAGTTACTTTTATTTCGCAGCAACGCTTGATATCTTTCGAATTGACTATCGTGCTTAATTGACTATCATTAACATTTTTATAGGTCAATGCAGAAAGTAAAACTTTGGTCACCCCATTGCAGAGCGCAGCGCATGGGATAACAATTTTCAGATTGTTGAACAGATAACGAGTAAATACTCGCACACTAGCTGGCCCGCATGGCGAACAGTCTCAGTTACAATATTACAATGAAACAATTATGCTAATGAGAGGTTTAAAATTGGCAAGTTCCGAATGTTCCAATATCACTCTGCGCATATTACACGGTCGAGTAAATTTAACCCGGCCGGTTCACAAGATAACGGGGGGCGCCTCCTAAACGAGGCCTCACTAGCTCGTCGGTCGTCGAACAGAGAATTACAAACAAACAACACATCGAGGCGAGTCGCTATCTCGCGGATTAAACGGCGGCAGGCACGATAGTCGATACTTGCTCAGCTCGCGCCGTGCGAGGCGATCGCGCGCGCTAGCTAGCTGAATGTGCTCACACGGCCAATAGTACGCAAAAACATAGGGGCCCAACTGTAGTCATTAACGGTATTCTAATTTGTATGTTTACTGGTTCGTTCGCGCCGAAGACCAATCAATAATAATTGTTCAATAGTAAAATATGCAGTATGCACATTAAATTAGCAGTAAGAAAATTGCTGATGGCGAAATGAATAGTTTTGGTTATGAGCATTTTCCACTTGGAATGCAATATTACACATAAGAAGCAGGCAGTAGTAGTTTTCACAGGTTTACTTAACATTTGCTTTTCGTATTATTCCTTGAGCAGCAAGCCATAATGGTACCTGTCTGTGCCCCTCCCTTCAGACAAAAATGGGAGGTGACAGACATGATGAAGTGTCAACAGACACGGCAGACGGTATTCTGAGAAATAATGATGAAGTGCGCTCGCTGCCTTATCTTATTTTTCACTGTACGTATACGCAAGTACTCAGCTGGCAATAAAATTATTTTTTATGTATGTAACTTACTCGGTACGTTCCAAATGTTACGTATTTCATACAGGGATTTACATTTGACCGCGTGTCATGCATGTCATGCATGTCATGCCAGAGTATGAAAAATTCATTTGCAACAAAACTATTAAAATTACGACTACATTTCTAGATTCAATTCGTACCTATCTCTTGAGACCATAAATACTTTAACTTTCTTCAAAAAGTTATAGTTAATATAAAAATAAAACTCCAGTCTGTGCACTATACATGGATCTCAGCAAAGCGTTTGATTGTGTTAATCACAAAATCCTTTTACAAAAATTAGCCATTTACGGAATCCGTGGTAATGTTCTTGACTTCATTAAATCATATCTTAGCAATAGAAAACAGTTAAACAATTCACTCGACTATGCCCAAAAACCAATAAAGAAATAAATTTTAAATTAAAAAACAGAAACGTGAATTTAGGAGTCCCACAAGGCAGTGTAATAGGCCCATTATTATTTATTATATATATTAACGATTTACCTAAAATACTAAAACAACCAACATTTCTCTTTGCTGACGATTGTTCTGTTGTATAAACCGGTAAAGATACAACAACACTTGAAAATGATATCAATGAAACCATAGAACAAATTATGTAGTAAACAACATCCAACAATTTGAAATTAAACTTAGATAAAACTAATGTAATGACATTACACAATAGAGTTGCACAATTCAATGATATCAACCTGAAATACACAGATTGAAAATTAGCTCACGTAGACAATACAACATTTTTGGGTCTAAATATTGATTTTAACCTAAATTGGAAAACGCATATTGAGAATTTATGCTTTAAATTGAATAAACAAGCTTACAAACAAACTGATAGTTGTAAAGAATATTTAAGAAATAAGATTCCTAAAATATTCTTTACAACTATCAGTTTGTTTTAATTTACTTACAGTTACTGACAGTTCCATGCATTTATATAATATGAAATTATTAATTTTGTAAGATCTAACATTATTATTTTTGAAAAATGTAAAAGTAAACGACACAGTGGTAAAATTAAGTAGTATGTAAGAAACGTGTTTGTTCCCTAACATAAGAGCTTGGGTGCCAGTTCTACCAATTTCGATACTTACTTCCATTTTCGCCGATGGCATCGGCGCACGCGCATGCTGTAAGCAGCGCGCACGCCAGCACCGGCCAGGCGAGGCTTTTGCGCGCGCGCCGCATCACGCCGTGCCGCGCCCCTGGCCCGCTGACCACATGACCCGAGCTGGAACAATTAATATCAATATTTATAACAACTTCCTCTTCTCTTCGTTACGCAACTAATAGTTTAACTCGTAAAACAACATCCTGCCTAAACATATTAATGAACCAAAAATACTACGAATACGAAGTGTTTGACGAAGGTTGAAAACGATAACGATAACACTTAATGGGTTAGCCTTATTGCTGGATTACCCGTTCTTGAAAAAAAAAAGGTTTATTATAAGGGTAACCCTTTTTCCAGCTTAATATTTTTAGAGAATTACTAACTTTTTTTGTACTGTTGATAGGCACTTGTTTAACCACTATCTCACCTGTTGGTAAGCGATAATGTGGTCGAAAATGGACCACGCCTGCCTAGAAGTAACCTATTCACTCTTGACTTAAAACTCCCAGGTTGTAGCTATAAGGAATGTCACTCAGGGAACTCAGGACTCAGGCAGGGAATTCCACTACTTAGCTGTACGCACAATGAATGTGTTCCCAAAACGTTTTGTGCGTGTGGGTGGGATGTCCACCATGTACCGGTGGCGCATCGCCGTACGTCTTGAGGTCCTATGATGGAGCAGGCTTGGCGGAATTAAACTATACAATTCCGTCGCACATTCCCCAAAATGCAACCAATAGAAAACCGACAGGCCAGCAACTCGGCGTCGATGCTCAAGACTTCGTAGCTTCGACTCGACAAGCCTATCATTGCCGATGATCCTCTTGGCTCGTTTCTCAATTGACTCAAGAACATCAAGTTGGTATCTGGCAGATCCGTCCCAAAGATGAGAGCAGTACACAACGTCTGATTTGTTTGGAGAAACCCCTTCGAAAACTCTTTAAAATACATATTGGGTAACGGAAATGGTCCCTGCTATTGATGTAATTGGCACAAACAACAAGTGTATTCAGTATTATTACCAGTGATCGGAGTAGGTAGATTGATTTTACGTACTAGCATCATCAATAGTCATAGAAATCATAACATGGATAAGCCTTTCCGGGATTACATTTTGGTACTTAAGGGATTGAATCAAATATTGTAAATGTAAAGATTTTTAAACTACTACATTTGAAATTTATGGAATGCGATAGTTAAACGTTTATAATTGTGTTTTTCTTATTTATCAAGTAATAAAGTGAATCTTACTTTTGTGCGTCCATTCGAAACTTACACATGACTAATTTAGTAGTTATTTCTTGCAAGTTTATTATCTGCTGCTTGTAATTATTATATTCTTGAATAAATAAATAAAAATAACTTTTTATACTCCTTAATATTTTTTCGCATTTAGTGCAATAACTTTTTATGAATATGAATACAGGTAAAAATGAAATAAAAAGCAGTTTTCTAAAAAATCTTAATTATTCCGGAATCCCGGAGGCATTTCCATATTAATATATACGTGCCAGTTCATTGACCCCAGATCAATCTACCTATTCCGATCACTGATTATTACCTACGAAGGTAGCAGTTTGATCACTAATTTATAATTAATTTTGAGCGGCAACCGTTCAATCAGTAAACGAATATTTGTTGTTGTGATGATGTATTCAGTTATGTGCGAGCCTCGTTGGATAAATAATCAAGTTCCGCGCATTAAACGTCAAACACGATAATAAATCATTATCTCACACTACCATACAATACCGTCTCTGCAAATTGCCAACCTTATTGTACGTACAACAATAGTGGTTTCATTGATGAATATAAATTTCATTGATCAAAGTGTCGGCTCGCAGAGGCCAATGAGTGTATAAAGACTGCGGTAATTAGCGTGGGAGCCATCGATGTTCCCACGACACGCCCGTAACAGGAAAATATTAATTAAGAAACACGTTAGGTATTGAACAAACTAACCGCGATCATGTGAAAAATTATATTTACTTTGCAGGACTGCTAAAAACCTAATTGAATTCATTGTTTTCCTGTAGTATGCCATAGAATATAATAATAATGTAGGTATAATTTTATTTGCAGAGTAGGTATCGCATATTTATAGAGCGGCATTTGTACAATTAATATAATACAAAACAAAGCGCCCACACGCTCTGAATATTGATAACACTGAATGGAATAAGGAAGGACGTCCCTTTTGCATTTGACGGTTTTGTTTGTTTGGGTATTATGTATCTATACGTATCTATTTAGACCAAACAGAACAACATAATTTTATTTGATTGCTAAATTTATTTTTTGTAAGTTCATGTTATTTTAACACTAGTTTTTTTATAGGTATCCCTGTAATATTTAGGTAGAGAACTACAATCTGCATTTTTTTACACTCATTAGTTTCGGAGATAAGGGGGAATGGTCAATTACGAAAAAAATATAATTGAAACCTTCACAATAAGTCCTTTCATTTGATATGTCACACGGTAATTTCTATTTTTTTTTCCTGTTTGTCCCCAAAAGTGCCCCCGTACTCAACATTTTATTTATATACGTAAAGCGTCCGTGTTTGGGCCACAGGAGTTCATATGTGCACAAAATTTTAACAGATTCGGTCCAGTAGATTCGGAGAAAGACAGACGGACACACAGACAGACACCCGAGTGATCCTGTAATGGTTCCGTTTCATACGGTTGTTCGGAACCCTAAAAAAGTTATGTGTGGAGAATGAAGCCTATGGAATGAAACCCGCTTTAAGTAAATTGTTAAGTATTAAATGAATAACCTTTTGATAGAAAACCAAATCGCTGTCTGCTTCTGTCTGTTTTCCCGATAACGTCTAATTTGATACGGTTTTCACTAAAAGGGATAGTGATAATATCGTGGGAGGTTTGTTGTGTATGTAATTTGCATCCGTGCTTAGCTGAGGTGGATGGCTTTTTTAAGGATGGGAAATCATCAAATGACTTCTTCCGCTCTGGGTGGAGCGGAAGGGCGTGTCAGACTCTTACTGACTAAAACCCATCCGTGTTCCTTCTAAAGCCCTTTGCGTTCCAGGGCCGCGGTGACTCTTTCGAACAGATTCCACAACCCTGGCAGGCTTTGGCCCTAGCGAGCCCCGTCTTCTATGCTGACATCTCTTTGAGGCGCGCGTGAAACACAACGCGCCATCGACCCGGGCCTGGTGGTGATCGGACAGCGAGCCACCCAATGCTCGCCGTCCGCAGGCCCGCGCCTACGGTGGCCGGGGATCGCCCTGCGACTTCCGACGCCCGGGGCGTCTTCTCCTGTTGCGGCGGTTGGGGCGACGGCCTTGCCTTTCCCTCGCGCGGCCCGCCTCCTCCTTTGCTAGCATTACTGAGGTGGATGGCTAGTAAAGTATAAGGCTTAAAAATACTACACCCCTTCAGCTTAACATAAATGATATTTCAAGGCTTCCACGTTATTAAATTGCAAGTTTTGCGCCCGATGGGATTTCACAAATTCGCAAAAGCGACATCCCATACAAACTTTCACTCATAGGGTATGAATTTTCAAAAATCTTTTATTTCCGATCACCTTTGGATTGTCCATACCAATCTAAACTAATATTATGACGAAAGATTTATTTTTTTCACCATTAGAAAGCTACATTATTAACTTAAAACAGGCTTTATTTTATTTTCGAAAATAAATGAGATCCTGACGAAAATTACAATAATGTAACCCTAAGTAGCAAAATTAGGCCTAATAAATTGATTATTTGGCGTGCCCTGACAAAACTATAGATGATTCATAAAAATAATGTACTACATGATTAAAGTACTCATTATTGCGAGGGTATAGGTTTAACTATTATCGTTAAGTCACAAAGACCGCTTTTTGATCTAACTACTCAATCAAAACTTGGGTGGAATGGAAAAGTGGTGATTTTGATATCATGATATTAATTAATCCTTTTCCATTTAAATGTTTGGTAGTTAAGGTTGATTATGTACATGTAAATTACACTTACAATTGTTCAAATCGGACCTTTCGTTTAAAAGACTCGACGGGTATAACATGCTTAAAGTAAGAAAAATGTTAAGGGTTTGAGCGAACTGGGGAGAATCGAAGAAATTGCTTGCTTCAGTTTACATGGAAATTAGAATGAACTAACTAAAAGAGGGATAATAAGAAACAGATCTAAGAATTTTTGCATATAAACCGTTGACAGGGTGAACGAGCTTTTCACACAGTTGCGCTGCTCCTGCGGACGAAGTGCTAGTATGTCATATTAATGTGAAAGTAACTCTGTCTGTCTGTTACCTTTTCACGTCTAAACGGCTGAAGCGATTTGGATGAAATTTGGCACACGAGTTGACCATGTCCCGGAATAGGACAAAGGATACTTTCCCGGTAGTAAAATACTAATACTCTACTTTTATACTACTTTGGTATAATTTTCAACTTACAAGCGGGAGAAGCGGCTGGCAGGAGCTAGTACGTAGTAAACAAGGAGCTATTGTGTGCAAATTTTAAAGTTTTTCATCTAGACTAGCAACGTGTGCCTGTGCGTTGTCCTGTCTGATATTGAATGAATGAATTAAAGGTTTTTATTAAGTAGGTACATACGTTGAGATTAAAGACAAAACACAGAATGTAACCTTTTAGGGGTAAACAAACTGTGGGACATGGCAAGGACCTTCAAGTGTCGAAGATTAAATTACTGATACACACGTTATTATTCATGCACGACAACATAAGTACTTGAAGGGACATTTTAATTTCTAATTATACCCTCTGATTGTAATTATTATGTGGCAAACGGGGAGTCGTTCATGGGCTTATGCAAATCCACTTGTGGCGGATGGCAAGCTAACGAATAGCACTACGCTACGTCGAGACACGCACGAGTGGCATGTTCTGCATACCTAAATAACTATTCACATCACAGGTAATCTAGGATGTATTCTATAGTTCACATAGGACGACAATGCCTAGCCGAGTTGTATACGCTCGGCTATGTCATCGTAACACTGACTGGCGCCCGACTGCCGGTACCACGCGGTCGCGTTCCTATTAAAGATATTTGGCTGTAGCAGCCTTATATTGCAGGGTTTAACAACCATGCTACACACGAGCTAAGATATTATATCTTGAATAACATTGCAGTTTTCTACCTAAATTATTTTGTAATTTTGTTCGGTAATAACTGCGGTCTTACGTTCTGAGAAGTCAAGTGAGTGTTTACTTTTAGCAAACAAAATAAATTATGATAGATAGTTCCTTGGTGACTCAAACCAATGAGTTTAGGTGAGTTTATGAAATCGTACATCAAGTAATGTCAAAACATAACTAATTGGCACTTACCTATATTTAAATGGCCCCAAGCCGCAAAAGTTAAAGCGTCATCGTCAGCATGATTGTAAAGAGACAGACAATAATCATGATCGCGCCAAGGTCCAACACACGGCACGCGGATAAAACCTTGGCAGATAGGGAGGGGACGAGTTTCCCGCGCTGCATTTGTTGTTTACGCGGCGTGTCGTGGCGGACAGTGAGGTCAACGACCTCGTGCCGCACCACGCCGCCATATTTTTGGTAATAAATAATAGATAGAACAGCGCAGCGCAGCACGATCGATCAGACCGCGACCAGTGCGGCGGCGCGTGCTTGGCTCTGTACCCAAAACATTGCACCCCCACCCCCCGAAGAACGTGAACGCACTTAGGAAGCACACTACGTAAAATCTTATCTATGCGGACTTGCGGAGTAGAAGCTTTTTTGTTTCTTTATTGGAAACAGTGAGTATACATAAAATAGGTTGTCGACAATTTGTGAAATGCACGTGTAGCTAAAATGTCACCCAGCTGTGCATGATTTTAAATTGTAATGCTTGACGCAAACATGTTTTGTCGTTTTTTTTTATAAATTGTGTGATACTTACTGATAACGACACCATAGCATGATTATTTTCCTAAAAAAATACCTAGGTATTTTAGATTCAGTTTTTAAGTTTTCGATGAAAAAATCTTAATTATTGACACGTAGATTGTTACTGCTAGGGGTTAGTTTTTATGATAAGTTTAAGTTACAAGACATTTATTTGGTAAAAAGATAAAATTCAAAGATATGTATTTTTTTTATTTAACAGCTTGTTGCGGTATAACTTTGAAAAAGACAAAATTCTTATTAGGTATACCTACGGGCTTTTGCAAACAATTAAAATAAAACCATAGCTACGTTACTCATGTTTTGTAAAAGATTTTAATTTTTAATAAAACTTATAATTTTTTTGTATATCGAGAAAGGCTAATTTAGTATTCATGAACAGACTAACTGATCACGTTGAAAGGGTTAACCCCTAAATGTGATCAGTTTTTGTTTTTTGGCGTAAACGGTAACCCATGATGATTTACGGGTTTCAAAAGATTATTCGCTAAATCAGTTACATAAAGTATTTCCGTTATAGATACTTATTGGATTCCGTTTCATAGGGTTAGAATATTCCTTAAAAATTAACTGAATGAACCAAGCATGAACGGCTAAAGTATAAATGAATACCTATTCGGGGTTGTACGGGGTTATATTTTTTAATGTATTTCTTGTCTACGGTCAAGTTGACCAACAATAACCCTCCCTCTGGTGCGGTCGGGTAAAATAGGTCGTGATCACAGGCGATGATTGTGGTTCTACAGGAAATCTTATAATAAGTATATCCACACTAATATTATAAATGCGAAAGTGTGTCTGTTACCTCTTCACGCTTAAACCATGGAGCCGATTTTGATGAAATTTGGTAATACAGATATTTTGAGTCTCGGGAAAGGACATGGGATACTTTTTACCCCGGGAGTATGTTCTCTTGGGATAATTTTCGACAATCACGAGGGCGGAAGCTAGTTCTACATATAGATAGGTACTAGTTACTTTTGAAAAGCAGACAGGATACTGGAAAATCTTACCTAGCCTTACTATTTTTGTTAATACCTACGACGTTTATTTTACAGTATTTCGTATCACAGAAATATGTTACGTAATAAGTATTAAACTACTTACCTATACCTAGTTTCTGCAATGATTTGCGCGTCGGTTAGAAAATGAATCAAACATTCCAGTTACTACCTACATAAATAACTGATTCGGTCAGTACTTTCTCGAATAATTTTCTTAACTCCAGTTTCTCGAGTAAAAACTAATGTGAATGTGACAAATTTGAAACGCTACTTTGTTTATTCTGTTATTAAAAGTCGTTGTCATCTTCATTTCCTACATGGTCGTTTGAGCGGATAAAATAGATATGGAAGAGTGAAGTCTTTCTCGAAAATGTTCTTTCGAGAAACTGGGCGTTATGTCGTAAATGCCACCACACAAGTAATTTAAAAACGTTAGCGTACGGTGCCAGCATAGAACAAAGAATGCAACAGATCGCAACAACAAGTTAATTCAAGGCCAAGCGAACTGTAAAAAAAACGTTGTTTTCGGATTATTGTTTTGATAAGACTTCAAGGTGTATGTTTCTTGCGCACTCGCTTATCGATAACAAATTCTTAATATTTCAATGTCTACTACATAAACATAATACAATAGGTAGTTAATTGTGGTAAGTATGACAAAGAATAACGATGATTTGGCAAATTCTGAAATCATCTCGGGTGTTTTTCTTGTTTATTTGTATCAGTCATTTCTGCGAAAAACGTTGTTCTGCTACCTACTTAACTAGAAATCAAAATCACTGCGTTTTGTTTAAGAACCGTTATGTCATGACATGAGTTCTTGACATAAGTTACAATTAGTACCTAAGCCCTATGCCACGGTAAAATATAGTATAAGTATTGGAGCTGATTTCTGAAAAACTGGATTACCGACCTACGAGTTTCTTCAGATTTTAGTAAGTAGCTTGGACGAGTCAATGCAAGTAATTCACAGAAAAGGTAGGTATAACTATAATATACAGTATACCTAATGTGCAGAAACAGATGGACTATCGAACATGCGACGCCATAGTTTTCAAGTGCCGTAGGTACCTACCTACCTCTAGTTTTCGAAGAATATTCAGAATAACGGAACTACGAATTAAAAAACGATGTCGGTAAGTACCTACATCTACAATAATCTACATTGTTTTTTTAAGTCGTTCGTTACGACGTTTTATACGTCCATGGTCCAACCTACCAACTTTGTCAACATTCACTACCTAAATTTCAGGTTCTGTAATTTAATTTAATTGAAACTAGGTAGGTACCTACTTGTAGAATGGGTAAGAAGATAAGAAATAGTTATTTTCCTCCTTAGTAGTCTTAAAAATAAGTAAGAATAGGTACCCATTTTTTACAAAGGGGTCTATGATTATGAGTTCATTGTTGAACTGATAATGTGTTTATTAGCATTGTGTAGTAAAGAAAATATTCTACTATGGTTGAAGCAGGTACTACATACACTTATTTAATAAGTAGTTGCGTAATCTGTGAGTACCGGTACAGATAAGTTTTGATTCAGTTTTCCGAGTGACCACCCACGAATACATGATTGCATTTAGGCATCTTGTCAATATACACTTATACTTGAAAATGTACATACATACCTACCTGAGCAAATAATACCTTTGAAATAAACCTTGAGACGATCAGTGATGCCACCAAGTTTAGTTTGGGTTCCGGTACGTAGGAACCTATGTACCTTGCCCGCAGATACTTTTGCGGTACCTATTTCTTACTTTTCCATATTCCAAAAACTTTGTACCTAAGTATCTATATTTTCGAATAACAAACCAACACGACTATATTACCTACACAAATCAACATCAATCAATTTCTTCCATTTCATTATTGCGTGCCACCTCAGACTCCATGGTGCATTTAAAAAGTTTTAACGTCATGATTTGTGAATGTCAATATTCCAACAACCGCAGTAAGCGGCAAAAATGTTATTTATAAATGGAAAGCTGGATTTACAAATACTGAAATATTTCTTTTATAGGTAATTTTGTAAATAGGCAAGACAAACTATCATCGTATCAGTACTTTTTAACGAGAGAGAGAGAGAATTTATAGCCATAGGTACCTCGCCGAGTTTTTTTTATGAATTCCTACTAAAACCTCGCTCTAAAGCGCCTACGAGCACGAAAGTGGAAGCAGCCGGCAGACCGTCACCGAGTCCCCGATCGCGCACATTTCGCTCGCTGCCTCGGCATGGCCGCGCCGCCGCCGCCGCGCCGCCGCGCGCGTCGGTGCGGAGAAGGGCAGAGAGTTGTTTACACCAGCGCTCACACCACGTGGTGTGCACTGAGTATTCATCATGGTCACGTGGTTCTGTTACCTATTTTACAATTTTGGTAACTTGTAATTCAAAGCTAAACCACCGCTGAACTGCAAAAATGTATTAACTAACTCTAGTTCTAGCCATAATCAGATTGAAAACAAATACAAAACGCTACCTGAGCTCGGTGCCTGCCGTGCTTGTCTGCTCCTCGTGATCCACAGTTTATAAGTATTCAATAGATCCTTCAGTACAATATTTCACTTTGTCACACAGCACAAAACACTTTAATTGTTATTTTTTATACTAACCACAACAATAACATCACTATTGTAAACATAATACGCGGCAAACAGCGGATAACGTGCGGACAAGTTATCACAAACGACGCGCGCGAACGACTGAGGGAGGGAAGCGGAGAGCGCGGGGCCTGCCGTGCCGTCGACCCAGTCGAGGAATGCGGCTCGGCTCGCCCGTTCTCGCGTGCTTATTTTTTTGCTCAGTCCGATGGGACGCTCAGGGGGCGCTCTCAAGCGCGCTCTTCCTTTAGCTAGGCTTTATTTGAACATAGTATAGAAATGAAATACTATTATCGAAATACCATAGTATGAATTATTTTTTTATCAGGCATGCTGTCCCACTGCTGGGAAAATGCCTCCCCCAAGTTATTCCAGGAGTTAGGTATATTGTTTGTTTGATTCTATAAGTAATTCATTATTTTTTATGAAATCTAAATTAATCTATGTAATTTAGTATCAAACTATGGTCTTTTAAGTCTTAATAAGTAAATGGTAGTAGGTATTAAGAATGAAGAAAGCACTCCCCTATTACTTACCTTGTCTATCAAGCAACTTTTTCATTATCGTCAAACATACGATAATTTTTCTCTGGGAACTATCTGTCAAGAACTCAAGACTTTTTCTCAGGATCAAGTGGAGATACCAAGTTGAAGTTAATGCCTACATATTAAGATCCGCGGTCCTTATGACGGGCGGAAACCATGTTTCGAAGTAAACACAATCAAGTGATACAGTTACTTAACGTCACATGGTATGAGATTTTCTTTAGACCTAGCAACATGTCATGTGCAAAGTGGAGCAATGCAACAGGGCCGCGAGGGTTAGGGAGCGTCACCAGGGACAGCAAACGGTTACTTTTTTTTTATAAATTCATATTAATAAACTGCCCTATAAAAATCAAATTGATGAGGTTTTAACAGCTCATGTTCTTCAAAAAGAATGTTAATCGGTGGGGCAATACCTACTGAAGAACACTTACTGAATAGTTACCCGTCCCGTAAGCCATGACAAAAAATAGTAGTAGGTACTTAAATTTATACTTACACTTTAGTTTTAAGTCATTTTTTATGGGGTTGCTACGAAATTTTTACCTAATCATCAGTAACATTTTATAAGTACGTCGACCATTACTCGTTAATTTGTAAAGCCTACTTAGCTGTGATGGTTTTCCTTTTAAATTCGGTACCATGATTTTTTTCATGTCTCCAAAATCCACCGTTTAGCTGGACACTTGACTCTAACAAAAAATTGCACTTCAAAGCTTAATATTTCGCAAACGGATCCTTGGATGAAAAACTGGTTTTCGCACACCCTCAATATTTTAAACGACCTATGCAATGAAACCCCACATGGGATAGACGACAAAAAAATCGACACTTTACGTGTAAAAAATACGTGTAAATAATACCCTAAAAACTGTTTTTCAAGATTTTATTTTACCACTTTGTCGGCGTGATTAATATGTATATCCATACCTAATTCCTAACTACTTACTTTAACCGCGGTCAGACAGACGGACATGGTGCAACGATAAGGCGTCGACCTAACTGGCTAACGATCGTACGAGTTAACGATGCGATTTCGTCACACGACGAGATTAAACACACACATTTCTTTTGAGTGTCCTAATTGAAGCTTGCAAATCATCGCGCGAGCACAGGATCATTTTCACGATAATTATTATCGCGCGACGAACTCGCATCGTTAACTCGTACGATCGTTAGCCAACTAGGACGACGAATTAGGGTTCCTTGTTGACTACGGAACCTTAAAAATTAGTCAGCATTGGTCAGCATAGCTTGTAGAATCAATAAGCAGAAGTCGCAGTGCTGGTGCTGGACGGATCCATTCGTCACTGGAATTATTGGGGCAGACGCGTCCGTGTCACGGCAATTCTTGTACTTATAGATTGTGCACCTCATCTTGTAGTAATCAGAAGGCGGATAATGTTCGTATGTCCAACAGTTGATTGACAGTGTTTGTTGTCGCTTCTTGCCTCATTACATCAACAAAGACAGCAACCCAAATGGAACCGTAAGTGAAGTGACGGCAGTAACTTTCTGTAAACTAGACTTTTCTTAAGAAAATCCCTTTCACAGCACAAGAACTGGTAACTGAACCAGCCCATGAGAACGTCATATCGGGATAAAAAGTATAGCAAATCCTGGCATTAGACAACCGCATCCATTCAGATGTTGAAGCTTAATTGATTAACAAACATTCCGAAGTTCACATATTTTATATTATTTGTATAAACTGCCTGCATCATACACATTGATAAACTTGCAATTAATAAAATCGTTTATTTATTATTTTATTCTTCTGATCACTGTGTTTCGGGACGCTAAAGGCACGATAACGCTTACGAAAAAAGTTGATGCATTTGAAATAAAATAATCATCTATTTAGTTGTTTTAGTAGCTATTATTTACCCTCCTGGACCAACTTATACTATTTATAGTTATTCCACTTTCAATTTTAGATAGTTTCTATAAATTATTATGCAAACAAAATAGTTATCTACCTCTACACATATACTGACTGAATTATGTAGATTCACGTGTAGTGTGCTATACAGCATGAACTTTATCGATTGTTGTCGTAATTGGCGAAAATAACCATCCTTATCAATCTGGCGCGTACTGACGGACTCAACACGCCAAAAATATATCGTTATAAACAATTCAATACCATGTAAACTAAATGTGATACCAACGCACTCTGAACGTGACAGGTGGGGGATATGCGTAAGAATAATGTTGGGGATAGGGCATGCTATCCGGATATCTGAATTATCCGGATATCTGTAAAATTTTCCTTGATAGCAAATTACAAACTACAAACTCAATTAAACACAATCGTAATTTAACAATGCTTCAAATGTTAGTCAAAACATGGAGTCTCTCCCCAAATATTACATTGTGGTCACACAGCCGCGATCAGGCCGTAGCTGGCCTATGTCACTTTAATTTACCAGAGATTAATGGTTCCAAAGAATAGCCTGTTCCGATTTCGCTGGCTGCTTTTTTTCTGATAAATTTTTAACGAGGATTTTCTCCTCAATAATATGTCAGCCTCATCATAACTTAAACTTGTTCTAAGTAACATCTACCAATACATTATACATTATTAATTTCTAAACAAATCAGTAAGTAGGTTTGCTATCTCAGGTGAAGGTTGCGATAAAACTTTTACATATGGAACAATATCAAATTCGTTTATTTTTATTCTGCTCAACAGTGACTCTCCTTCCTTCTTAGTCTTAGTACATTCCATAAGTACCTATATGGTGAATATCTTCAGTCGTTCCGCATGTTTCACAATTGGGAGAATTCACTTTCTTCCTCAAATAACCAAACTTGCGGGATGAAACAGAACAATATGATACCTAGGTACTCATTTCCTTGATAGCAAACCACGGTATTCGAGGACGCTGATATTGTACCTACTTATAGTTTTATACCAGATACCCCTTTCCCTACTTCGTTCGTCAAAATACTCCTTAAACATATCATAACAAATTGTTTTGCAATTACACAGTTGTTCAAAATAATTAAGTATTATACAATATTCCAGACCTTGAGTAACCCCTAATTTTGCTAGTCTATCAGCCTCTTCATTACCTCTTATCACTATGCCACTGTTCGTAAGATCTGTAACCGTACTTAATATGGAGTAAGCTATCGAAATACCTCTGAAGCCAAAAATGAAGAAAAGAGTGTGAAAACACTCTTTTCTCTTACTATTATCTGTGAAAATCACAAAGTAACGATCTCCCGAGTTATAAGCAAAGTTAATGACTTCATAAATTGCAATGAGTTCCATCGTCATAATAGTCACATTAGTGTTTACTTTGTACATAGCTGAATAGTTTCTATCAACGTCATAAAATGCTGATCCCAAACCATCCTTACACTTCGAAACATCAGTGAAATATTTTTTATAATGTAGATATTTATCGTGAATTTCTTTAACAATTTCAAATTTGAGAGAAGCAAAATTTAAAGATTTTTTAGGACCTGTAACACTTTCCAAATTACATATAATAATTCCATCTATTTTAATACTGGTTACCCACTACTGACTGCTTGAGAATGCAAATAACTTCTCTTCACTTATAAATTTAGCAGGAGGCAGCATTGGCTGCCATCAGGCTAATGCACCTAGGCATATGTGAGGCAAGATTCAAGAACCATACTAGCGCCTACACTGGCTTTACTGAATGTAGGTTTAGCTTTTCCCCCATCCACTATAACGGACTGAATGAGTCGTTATAACTACTACTAACATGTTCGATCATCTTATTTTCATTTAATTCATATCCTTGATATAATGTTTTCATAAACTATTACATAAAAACATTGTGACAATGATAAGAATTCATTCTATTATCAATAATTGAAATTAAAGTTATTAATCACTACATAGTATAAAACAAAGTCGCTTCCCGCTGTATGTCTGTCCCTATGTACCTATGCTTAGATCTTTAAAACTACACAACGGATTTTGATGCGGTTTTTAATACATGCATAATATAGTGGAGAAACACTGATAATTTTTAAGGTTTCTAATGTGATGTCGTATATAAACACATTTTTTGCGCTGACATTGCAAACGCTGGCTGAACCCTACCAGATAGATCAAAATAATGTACTATAGTATTGTACACCTTAAAAAAGGTCTACAAAAACGTCCGCGATGGTATATGTCTATCGCTTAGGAATAATCCACAATAACTATTTTTTATCCTTTACTTTTTACGAGAAAATATAATGGCGTATTTACGAAGCGATTTTAAGCAATATAGCATTAATCCTTATCCAAGTACCTTAAATACATTGTGCATTTAATATAGATCAATATGGCCTTTTACAGCATGTAATTTAAATGAATATTTTCGAAGATATTACAGATTTAAAATGCGGGAACGACATTCTGTAGTATATTTAGTAGGTATCAGCATTGCACCCGTGCGAAGCCGGGGCGGGTCGCTAGTTGATTATATTCGTTTAATTTACTTACGCACTATAGGTACCTATCGAGGTCATTCTGGACGTCAGCTTGTATGAGATTATATTGGCTCTGAAGTAGCTTAAAACAACAAGGCGTTGGATGAGGACGGAATTACGGCCGAAGTCCTGAAGGCGGATGGAAAGCCGGTCCTTAAATCCCTTCAGAAACTATTCGATTCCGTCATACTCGTGGGGAAAACGCCACAGGCATGGAGCGGAGGTGGTGGTACACTTTTTTAAAAGGGCGACATTGCCCTGCTTAAAAATTACAGGCTCACTTCTGACCCATGTCTACAAGCTGTTTTCCAGAGTCATCACGAATCGTTTCGCGCGCAGGTTTGCCGACTTCCAGCCTCCCGAACAACCGGATTCCGAAAAGGTTTCAGCCCCGTAGGCTACATACATACGCCCCGACAGGTTATACAGAAGACCGAAGAGTATAATCTGCCCCTCTGCACAGCGTTTGTGGACTACGAAAAAGCCTTCTATTCGATCTAGACTTAGGCTGTGCTGCAGTTTCTCCAACGGTGCCAGATCGACTACTTAGTACATCGAGGTGCTGTAGTGTTTGCACGTAAACGCCACCATGTCAGTCCGACTTCAGGATCAGACCTCAAAACCTATCCTCCTGCAGCGGGGTGTAAGGAAGGCGAGGAGACGACATTTCTCCGATCCGAAACTGTTCACGACCGCAATGGAGGATGTCTTCAAGGTTTTGGACTAGTAAAGGCATCACGGGCGTACCCATGCTGGGGCAAGGTGAGGCGCCTGCCCCACCCTCTACCCTGACTTTAAGCAAATACGTTTAGAAAGTAGTTAAATTATTTTTTTCGTTAACTACGCACGTAAAACTTTAATTATATTAAATAATTAGGTATATCTACGTGTAGGTAGTTTCTACAGAAAATGCCAAAATGTTCGAGTTCGCTTCCGTCGCTCTCGCCTCCTAATGTAGGAGTTTTTAAATACACAATCTTTACAAAATTGTGTATTTAAATAATTATACAAAAGACATAGACGGATGCAAACATGTTCGAGCTCGTTTCGCTCGCGCCTGCTTACCCACAAAAAATCCTAATACAAATCGAGTTTGCTTATTCTTGCCCCACCCTTAAGCAAATACTTCTAGGCTAGGCATCAATTTTGCTGACGATAGAGTCGTCATGGCTGAGACTATGAAGGACCTCAGTATAATGCTCGATGACCTCAGTAGAGCTTCCGAAAATGAACATGCACACAAAATCAAGGTCGTGGTAAATACTCATGAGCGCCCACTCCTATCAAGATCGGAGACTCTACATTCGAAATTGAAGACGAGTACGTCTACCTAGGACAAACGGTCCAGTTAGGTCGGGCTAACTTCGAGGAAGGGGTCAACCGTCGAATTCGACGGGAAGTTGCGTGGTATTCCTCTCGTCTCACATACCACAGTGTCTCAAGACGAAAGTCCAGTGCGTGTTGCCAGTGATGACTTATGGACTCGAAATGTGGTCGCTTACAATGGGTCTCATCAGAAGGTTGAAAGTCGCCCAAAGAGCAATGGAGAGGGCATTGCTCGGAGTTTCCTTGCGTGATCGAATCAGGAATGATGATATACGCAAGAGAACCAAGGTTAGGGTATCATGGGTCTTTATAACCTGAAAATAAATGGTTTATTTATTTTATTTATAGCTTGAAGGATTACCAAACTGAAGTGGCAGTGAGCAAGCCATGTGCCTTGCCCACTGCCACTGCTCGCAGAACAGATCGTCAATGGGGCCGAAAAGTTCTGGAGTGGCTATCACGTACCGAAAGACGCAGCGTTGGAAGGCTTTCCACAAGGTGGACTGATGACCTGGTGATATGATGATGATGATGAATTTACCTTCTGCAATAATTTTCGATATATCCGGATAAATCGAGATAGTGTTTTGGGAGTCTCTCGATTATCGGAATAGTAAAATGGGCCGAATAATTGCATGCCCTAGTTGTGGACTGAAGACTGTCCCCATAAAAATTACCTGAAGCCCGTTGTTTTTTGGGACACGAGGCGTTTTTGCTTCTTGACTCAGGAGTCTACTGACTACGCTCAGATGTAGAAACTCTTTCTTTCACGGTTATAGTATTGCATTAATTGATTAATGCTTATCAATCAATCTGTATTATTAAACTTAAAATATTTGTTCGATTGTTAAACCTAACAATAAAAATAAAGTAAGTAGATTAATCTCTACTTTTTCAACTTGATTCCACACATTCCTGTCTGATCCGAGTTGGTGTCCACGAAGAACTCCGATGGAAATTAAGGATAAAACATGCCTATAAGTTATTATTGAAAACTTATTTTAAGCGAACCCTGTTATTTGTAAGTAAATAATTTATTTCAACCTATAAAATGCTTAATACTCACATTATATCAAACCACAACCAGAACCTCTACCACTCTGGTACCAGAAGTATCGGAGTTGGTATACTTAGGTACAAGAAGCAAGCATGTAATTGTAAACCTGAATGTGGTCTGTGGCTTAGTTTTAACGTGCCTATGCCTAAGCACTGAAAAAGTGGGTGTGTCAGTTCCGCCGCACGACTGGAGTTTACTCCTTATTGTGTAGATTATGTAAAAAGAGGGTAAATGAAAGCATCTAAAATAAGCAATATAATATAACATAAATAATCTCGAAGTGAAAGGTGCGCAAAGTACGTTGCGCAAAGGAACGTAACGCCTCACTTTAAGTTAACCCTCGATTTTACTCCTCATAAAACTTTCATACTGCAGGCTAAATATGAACATCGTTTCTTAAGGAGTAAACTTAAAAAAATAATGTACCAGTCAACCAGTACCGTTTAATACCTCTTAACAAAAGAATGTCAATGTATTCCACAAAGTTTAATAGGTACAAATATATCAAGATTTTGTTGACTAAAAATATTATCAACAAATTGCTGAACGGTCAAAGTTCAGTGGAAATCTGTTTGGCTTATTATCTTTTTAACACTTGAGCCGGCCATGACGGTCATGCGGCGTCGACCGTGGTTGACACTTAAGTTTATTAAGAAGTTTTTAAGCAAATCACAACAAAACAGAGTTTTGTTTTGAGTATTTTTCGAATATAAAAAACTTGTTTATTATATCTATGGTTCGTAGCGAATTTTGGGTCTCAGGAACGCAGAACTAGGTAAATTGTTAAACTAATCAAGGTATACCGGATCGAGGAAGGTAGTACCTCCCTTGATTGATAACGGTAACCGGCCTACCTAGATATTTTTTTCTTGCTTAATGCAAGTAAATCCGATGTCGATTATTCTGCGAATGTCTAAAGAAAATTGGAGAAGATTATGCATGCATCATACAGGATGTTCCAGAAGTTCATGGTCATATTTAAAAGGGTGGTGTTGGGTAGCTGATATACCTATATTAAGAAAAAAATAGCCAAAATAAAAAAAACGACCACAAAAATTACTAAAAAGTTCCGAAAAATTACTTTTCAAGCAGTTTGTTGCAGTTTACTTTAGTTCAATCACAGATAAGATGTCACCCAACTGTATCAGACTGCTTGAAAAGTGATTTGTTTGGAACTTTTTAGTCAGTTTTTGCGATCGGATATTTTTAAATATTTTCTTATTTTGTTAATCTATAGAATTCTATCAGCTACTCAACATTGCCCTTAAATATGACCATTGGTGATTAAAACTTTAAAAAGACAATAAAGTTAAAAAAAATCGATACAGTTGATCACTTTTGTTGCGTTAGTAAAACAAAGAATAAAAAAACCGGACAAGTGCGAGTCAGACTCACGCATCGAGGGTTCCGGTCGAGTCTTGTTTTTTCCGAGTTTACATAACTATGGAAGTATAAAAACTATGAAAGCACTCTCATTGCTCTGACAAAATATAGCAGGTAAGATTGAAGGACAAACTTTACTGTGTTGTTCAAGAAATGTTCTTCAATACATCAATGTACGTCACGGTAAATTCTTCAACCGGAAATATAAGTAAGTAATCGCAAAAAATGATTTAAAAAAAGATACAAATTCCCAATTTGCAGACTTTTTCCTGTACTTGTATGGTAAGATCTATCTTCTTGCCAAATTTCATGATTCGACAGCGAGCGTCAAAACATGCGCCATAAACGGCCTTATCTTTAGATTGCGTTGTAGCTGAAATGTCATGTTTGCCCTTCAAACACGACGTTTCAGCTACTGTTGGTAGCTAATTTGACAGTTGGTCAAAGGTAGACACGTTATTGAGACCGGTCGTTAGAAGTTTGCTTTTTTTACTGCTCCAAAGGGTAGCATACCTGAGTATATTATATTATTTCAGCTTGATTCCTGCACGCGTTCTTGGGAAAAAGGTTCTTGACAGACGGACAGCAAAGTGATCCTATAAGGGTTCCGTTTTTGCCGACTGAGGTACCTACGCAACCCTAAAAATCGTGAATATTATAATGTTGTTAAGACATAAATTAATAACATTCAAAACCCATTGGGATCCGGTGCAGGGTCACAGCCTCACAGGCATGTAGCTTTCCTACACTCCGCAGGGGAACACTAAGAGAGGATTTCTCGAAATTCCTAGGGGAACGGGAAAAAACGGAATATGCGCGTACGAAGTCGCGGACAAAAGCAGTTATTATACATAGTTTACTAACGACCCGTCCCGGCTTCGTACGGGTGCAAATTTTTATTCCGCTCAAACCAATGGTTCGTCCACACGATACAGACTTCCATAAACTTCTATAGAATTTTGTCTGTGCAACACAGCAATGCAGACAAATTTCGGTGTGATAGATTTTTTTTATTCAGAGTTCAAAGTCTGTCCAGACAAAAGTCATGGGACCCAATATAGCAAAGTAAACAATCTATATAAATGTGGTACAGGCCAAACAAAAAATTGAGCCATTTTGAAAAAACCGTCAACTACGTCTGCCTCCACGCTATCTCCCCATTCTCCTCTTGCCTGCGCCGGCACATCGCTGCGCCGCTATGGCGCTGGTTTCATGAAATATAATTATTCGGTTGTCCGAGTTATTTTCATTTTAAGATATCTGCTAAGTAATTCAGCCAAATTAATTAAACAACACTAAAATCCGTTGCGTAGTTTGAAAGGTCTAAGCGTGCAGACGGCGGGAGGCGACTTTGTTTTATACTAGGTATATAGAGATGAAGAGTAGGTAGAGGTAGGTACCTACATTGGCGGACATAAATATGCAACAAGGCATTCTCGACGTCCATTCTATTGTGATGTAGGTTTTTAGAAAAGAAAGGCCTGGCTTAGCTTAGTATCTGCGAATCTGTGAATATCAAAGACTATAAAACCATACTCTATGGTGAATATGGTAGAAGATTGTAACGTGAGACAAGGTTGTCTCCAATTTCGAGTGAAATTGTTCGTTTTCACTTGAAAAATATGGCTTCGTCGTCAGGTGCTGTGTTATGGCGAAAATATTGTCATAAGAAAAACAAAGTACCACCCCTAAGACGACCCAGGCACCGAAAAGATCACCAACTTTGCGAAACGATCATAAGTAATGCATCATAGCAATGTTAATAATAAATATTGGCTGCCCAATACCGTGTGAAAGTCTTGTGTAGAATATCTACGATACTGGATCGAAAGAGGTCGCTAAAGGCTTACATTTGGACTTCTAAAATATTTTATGGACTTAGCCAGTATGGCAACATTTCCAGTTGTTCAATAATACCTTTGGACTCGGCACTCGCCCCGGCTCACGCGCAGCCTTGTTAGAATAATGATCTTATACGCAAACGATACAAATACTTTGTATATATCTATCAGTCTGCCACAGTAAATTTTTCGCCGAACCTACTGCACCGATTTTGTTGAAATTTAGTTCACATATGAAGTCCTGTGACCCAAACACGGACGTGTTACGTAATTAATACATTTTGAGTATGGGGGTCACTTCTGGGGGACAAACTAGAAAATTTCTAATGAAAAGGCTTATTTTAAGGGATTTTTTTTTTCATAATTTTATAATAAATAGTTTTGAAGTTATTCAAGAAATTAGACGAAAACTGATTCCTCCCCCTTTATCTCCGAAACAACCGAACCTAAAATTTTGGAAAAAATGCAGATACCTAATAGTTCTTTACCTATAAATTACAGGAAAAGTTATAAGAAGTCTGTAGTGTTAAAATAACATGTTGCAAAAATTAAATTCGTTCGGAGTTCGGAAACCTTTGCACGCGAGTCTGACTCGCACTTTGACTCGTCAACATTAAATTTGATTTAACTTTTAATGAAAAAACTTTTTACAAAAAAATACAACCGACTTCCAAATAAAAAAACTTCAAAGTATAATATAACTTTAATTTCGGAAGTCGCTGTTTTTTTGCAAAAATGTTTTCATTTAAACTTTTGTGGTAGGTACCCCACACCTAACAACACCACTGGAAAGTCAAAACACCCAATTTCGTTTACTTGGATGATATATATTCTATTCCTTCCAGCTATTTCGATTTAAAAATCAAACTACAGAACCGATTTGGTTAAAATTTCTGTAGGACCAATAAATCGGAATGTATTTCCTTTCATATGAAAAAAGCATTTTTCAAATCGGTTCATAAATGACGGAGTTATGAGGTAACAAACATAACACAAAAAGAAAAAAAAATACAACCGAACTGAGAACCTCCTCCTTTTTTTTGATGTCGGTCAAAAAATTAAATGAATGGCGATTAGTTTTCTTAATTATGGATTTTTTAGGGAAAACTAAAGGGACTGGTAAAATTCAATTACCCTAACAAAAGCCGGAGAGGCCGGACACCATCTAATTTGGCCGGACACGCATCCTTAAAGTCTAACTATGTCTGGCTTTATCCGGACGCCTGGCAACCATAGGTGCAAAGTTTGCTATGTATTTAAATATCGCTATAATAGTGCTATCAAAGCAGAGTTACACTGATTACTAGGTATTGCTCAATTCTGTGAAATACTTGTTTACTTCGGATCGCATATTTGAAAGGTACTTAGTACATAATAATTATGTACTAGCTACATAAACCCATGTCAATGAGAGATGTGTGAGTACTTGTAACCCTAATATTGGGTCATTCTCAAAAAGTAAAGGGGTATTGTGTGAAGTAGGTGTCTGCAAGTATTTTATTCGTCCTATAAATATGTTAGTAGGTACTGTAGGGCAGTACATTATTATCTGCAAATGGCGCCACGGCGCTGACGGCTGCTTATCAAGTCCGCCATTGAAAAACAGCGTTTACGCAAGCAGTATTTTATCAATGAAAGCAAGTTTTTTCTTATCGTACACGGCTGTACTTGTATGGGGTGAGGACTTGAGGAATTTCTTGACAACAATTCGATTTACGTTCGTGTTATAAACAACTTATCAAGTGGTTGGTACAGTCAGCGACAATATTCGCTGACAAAGAATCAAAAGTCGTCAACACCTTAAAAAAAAAGTCACTGAATAGCTTTGGCCACAAAATTCGTTAAACAAATCAAAGTTAAATTTGATTATGTTTATTTAAAAACCAGCTTTTGCCCGCGACTTCGTCCGCGAATAGTTACTTGGGGTATGCTACTGAACAAAGAAAGAATAGATAGATATAGATAGTTTAAGAAATGTTCGACGTGATTCTTTAAATTGGCATAACATTTTTATTTATAAACCAATTGACATGAAACAAACACTAGTGAAGCTTACCTCAATGTATTAATGAAAACACTCATAACACATCTAAATCGGATAAGCCGTTTCTGAGATTAGCGTGCACAAACGCACAGACAAACGGATAAACAGACAAAAATTCTAACAATCATTGTTTTGGGTGCTATTTGCGTTGGTAAAGGTCCCAATAATATTTTTTCTCATATATCTTCCATGTACAGACAGTGATACGTTAAATTTTATTATAATGTATAGATAAACTTCAACAATCGATCCCAGGAAAAATGTTTGTTCAGCGATATTTTCGCCAATTGTCAACCGATTTGGATGATTCTTTTTTGTTTGGAAGAGTATTTTTCCAAACTGGCCCCATTTCAATTTGGTGATGATCTGATGAAGGATTTCGGAGGTAGGCAACGGAACTCTTCAATAAATGATAGCAAATCACCCGGGATTTCTGTAATTGCATGTCTGTTTATTGATTACGCCAGTTCATAACATAACATCACGCCGGTACGCTGTGAAGGAGTACGCAGAAGCAAACAAACCTGAATTAGCACATTTTTGGGGTTATGTATTCGGGCATAACTTTATTGTTTATTAACCGATCTTGATGACTCTTTTTGCATTGGCTTAAGTTATAGCTATATTGCATTTGCACTGTATGGTGAACTTCATAGATAAACCAGTGACCTCCTCAGCTTAAAATCAGTAAAATCTAGTAAAGTGACATATTAGGTTCATGTCAATCCCAAAGCAAAGTTAATATTTAACTATGAGCTGGTCTGGACTTGGACTGAACGTTGAAGTCACACAAAGTAACTCCTTAACGGCAAATAGCGCAACCACCCATTCTGGGAATAATGTCAATTTAGTTGTATCACCTGTTGTATCAATTTAGTTGTATGTATAATTTAGAGTATCACCACTAAAAAGTGGTCCACCTATTTTTGCTTGTCTCTGGAGCGTTTCCTTACCAGATTGCGTAGGTAACCAAAAGAGAGTGGCACGATGGGTTCAGGTCCCATCGTTGCCATACTCGAACCCCTTCTGGCGAGTGCGGCGCTACATCGTTGCCCCGGGATTCGCTGTGTCCCTTGATCCATTGAATGGTTACTTTTTTGTATGTACCAACCTGGTTGAGACGCAGGTTATACTCAAGGATTAGCCCAGAGTTAACTGTGTGGCTGTTCTGAGCTTGCAGGACGGCCATGCTGCCCAAAAATATGCGTCTTGAGTAGTCCTTAACTTCCCTGCTGGTCAGGATGGCTGAAGCTGCCAGGGAAATGCCCATGATCTCAGCTTAAAACGCTTTGTTATGGACCCACAATGGTATGGCTATGTGAATGTTGAGATCCTGTGAGAGGATTCCCGCACCCGTGCCAGTACCTGTTTTTGATCCATCGGCGAAGATCCGCAGCTCAGCGGGGCACAGCCCCTCGCAGCGGTGATCCTCATGATTTTGTATTTTTATCAAAGATAAAATGTTTGGGAACTTCCCATAACAAAAAACAATACGACCGGGTAGTCATTGATTGCTTTTTGTTATGGGGAGTTCATTATTGAGCAGAGCGGTGTGTTGTGTTTCTGTCTTTCCCCAGAGATCCAGTGTTTTAAGGCGGACTGCTGCTATCATAGCTTCTTGTTATTTGAATAGGTGGAGCGGGAGGAGTCCCAGTATGGCTGCCAGCGCCGCAGTCGGAGTAGTTCTTATGCAGCCTGTCGTCGCCAAGCAGGCCAGCTTTTGCATGTTTTGTAATTTGTTTACGGCTGTAGCTAAGCTAGGCTCTTGGATCAGGACAATGGCCGTGTATTGAACCTCCAGCCTTGCGTAACTTGCGTAGTTGAGCCGTCGCTGTCTGACTGTGGAGGTTTGCCTGCACGACTTTATAGGCCAACGAAAGGGCCGCCATCGTAGGCGAGAACGTCTTCGTCACACTCGAGTCGCAGCCCGGCAAACAGGTCGCCTTCGTCGAAGCCGTCCCTTTCTGGGTCCGAAGCCGAAGATGAAGGGACGGCACCCACGTCGTTGGCAGGGGCGGCCGACTCTGCTGCTACAGCAGGATCAGCCGCGGTTGCTTGCGGGCTGTTTGGCGGGGGGGTGGTCTCTCTTGTGTCCAGCAGCTGCCTCGTGATCGGGTCCTACCCCCGAGGGACGTCGTTGAACCTGTCATTCCGACCCTGGAACTTCACGTACACCGATCCCAAAGCAATTGAGAGTCGGTGCTCGGAGCTCAGGTCAGATCTTGGTCCTTGGGGATACCCAGCACCACAAACCAGCATGCCCTCTGCTTCTCGGCGAGCAGCACTACTCACCTCTTCACGTCGACCCAGGGATTCTGGTGATACAGGGCTCGTACAATAAAGGTCGAGTCCTCGTAGACTCTCTGATCGTCGGGGATGGTAATGCCGCAGCTAGCTGGGAGAGCCAGGCTGGAGACTGTCTTCTACAGCCAGGCTAAAGTGTGGTCGTTATCGCATCACAGCTTGAGGACTCCACCGGCGAACAGCGGCTTCGCGTTGAAGGTCGACCCTGGTGTATCTTGCATAGGGGAGCAGGGCTCGATGATGATCTGCTTTTATATAGCAGCTAAGACCTGGTCCCATACTCCCTGGCTGATGATTTCCCTCCGGTCGCAGGTAATCGTGACGTTCGGGGAAGCAATGGCAGCTTGGGCGTAACTTTTGTTGGCAACGCGCTGGGACTGGTCAAGCCGCGGCCGCTTGTGATCTCCAAGAGGTGACATGATCTCGTTGAGAGCCCGCTTGGCCACAGCCTGATCATTCCCATCGGGTTGCAGCGTCGTGGTTACTAACTCCCGGCACCTTGGCCGGACCTCCTGCGGTTTTGTTTGGCAGTTGACTTGGCGTTGGTCGGCTAGTGCTGGCCTCAGCCTGCGACCGCTTCCCTTCGGAAAAGCTCAGCTTAACTTGCTTGGTCGGGTTGACTAGATCGGTATACCCGGCCAAGCAAGTTAAGCTGAGCTTGGCAGCAACCTGCTTTCTTTGGGAGGTTTTGCCTTTGCCTCCCCGTCTGGGTTCATGACGCCGCTCCTTGCGTGTCAGCCTTTACCTCCTCTTACCCTGACTAGTTGAGCTGGCGGACCTGAAGAGATTTGGATTTATTTTTACCTTTAAGGACGCCTGTCAGGCGTTTGTCTCATTGTCACATTTTTAATTTGAGGAGGTCACTGGTGTATCTTCGAAGTTCAACGTCCCAAGCCAATGCAATATAGCTAATAACTAAACCCAACGCAAAAAGAATCACATACAAATAGATAACCCTAAACAGATACCTATGCGATTTCAGTAATCCATATAATCAAGATGGAATGACAGCTCACTTCGTGATCACGTGACATCTTGATTATATGTATATCGATTAACAGCTCACCGCGTGATCACTTCACCCAAGCCTTCACTTCGACATGTTTACAGAATCGACCGGCAGCAGGTCCATTTGCTATCATCTATTGAAGAGTTCCGTTGCCAATCCCCAAAGTTTTTCATTAGATCTTCACCAAATTGAATGACAACATTTTAATAAAAATCAAGATATTTGGCGGTGTCGGCTCGGCAGACAGCGCTTTTCATAATTTCTAGACTGAACATTCCACATGACTGTAGATACCTATTTAGGGAACATCAAAAACCGCTTTTATAGGTACTCTTCGTGTTTTTTTTTTTTTTAAGGATGGGGTGATGATGACTATCAAATGACTTTTTCCGCTGACTAAAACCCATCCGTGTTCCTTCTAAAGCCCTTTGCGTTTCAGGGCTGCGGTGACTCTGTCGAACAAATTCCGCAACCCTGGCAGGCTCTGGCCCTAGTGGGCCCCGTCTTCTATGCTGACATCTCTTTGAGGCGCGCGTGAAACACAACGATCCGGGCCTGGTGGTGACCCGACAGCGAGCCACTCAACGCTCGCCGTCCGCAGGCCTGCGCCTACGGTGGCCGGGGATCGCCCTGCGACTCCCGACGCCCGGGGCATCTTCTACTGTAGCGACGGTTAGGGCGAAGGTCTTGTCTCTCCCTCGCGCGGTCCGCCTCCTCCTTCGCTAGCATTACTGCTTCGAAGAAGGAGGTGACCGCTTCCCAAGTCTCCTCACTCCGGACCATGGATTCAACCAAGGCTGGACGCGAGAAGTCACCGCCGCCGCCGATCGCCTCGACGAGGACACGGCGGTGCTCCGCCCAAGCAGGGCAGACCTCCACCGTGTCCTCCGGGCGATTCTCACAGTGCTGACACCCGCGCGTGTCCTCCCGCTGAATCCTAAACAGGTACCTCCCGAAACAGCCGTGTCCGGTGAGTACCTGTGTCAGGCGGAAGGTGAGAACGCCTTGGCGCCTCTCCAGCCACTCCTCAAAGAGGGGCCTTACCGCCGCTATTGTGGCGTGCCCAACTCTTCGTGCTTGAAGTATTCAAGTACCTACATACTACAATCAGTGTAGTACCTAGGTGGGTACATAAATCATAACGCGTCGTAAACTCGCCAAGCGGAGAATACAAAGTGATATAAAAATACTGACTGTATTTCGAGTTTGTTGATTCAGGTAGCGTGCCGCACGATTATAATATTCCCTACGTGTGCAAAAAACTGCTCTTTTGTCCATTCGATGTTTAATTTCGTTGCGTAAATAACAATATTCCTACGTTTGTTTTAACAAGGCCTATGTTAATTGAGCTCCTGTAACCTACTGAGAATCATTTAATTTCCAAGGTTCTAAGAAATCTTAGAAACCTTGTCATTTCATACAATTATATTGACTGAGTAGAGAGAAATATTGCAGTTGAAGCAGTTAATTCCGTACAAACAAACAATGTGCCTGCCTACGATAAAAAATAATATAGAAAACATCACACGTGGGGCGTATACAATAATTTCTGAGTAGTGCGTTTTTATTGGACATAATTGGCACATAAGTTTTCCTGGCATGGTCGGCGCATGATGTAATGCGTTGTTAGTAATGTGGCTCGAGTGTTCGATGCGCAGTTGACCCCAATCGCCCCCAATCGAAGGACTAAATTGTTTGTCCAATCAAGTGATATTATCTTTTAAAAAAATAGTATGATATTATTGTAGACATTTGAAAGTTCTTGTCAGGCTGCAGTTCAGCAGCTTTGCGGTATCTGGGAGAACAATTAAATTCATCTAGACATTGCATTGACCTATAGTTTAAGCTTCAAGATGGAATAGAATCGCAACGGGATCAAAACATGCACAATGCTGAAGGTGAACTTAGGTTAGCTGTTGTGCACAGTCAGGAATCCGTAGCGGCATTGAGCTGGACATTTCAGACCGGTGAAGGACCTACCGCTACCGAGCTAATAGATTATTGAATGGAGAAAATATTTGGACATTATCGATCCCTACGGCCTATCCCCATTGAAAAATACCCATGTGGCACAAACATTAGGTATCATTCATTCAACTACTACTATCTAGCCTTTCGAAAACCATATTCAGAAGATTTGGTTTTCCCAAGATAATCTTGTCTGGGAAAAAAAAAAAACTTCAGTTCCAGCCACATTAATAGCGTTAAACTGTATCTTGTCATGAAGCTTGCGCCTTTAATTCAAAATATTATAATGTTGTTTCATTTCTTGTTCTCCAGTACAGAACATAAACAACAGATGCCCTTTTTCGCAATTTAGTCAGTAATATTGAAAACAGAAGCGGTCTATGCGATGATTGACTGACCTATGAGATGTAAAACATGTTTTCATTATCGCATCATGCGCGTGAGTTGCTGTGAAGTATTTACGAGGATGCCGTACACATCGCTAGGGCGTCGATCCCCTGTTATTGCTAATTGACCCGCTTGAGGTGACACCGTCTCGACTTTTAGCAAGTCCGCTTATTGATGCCAATGCAAAAATTATTGAACTAATTTACTGAGTAAATAAGAAGGACGAAGGTAGATATTTTGACATTCATTACAAGGATTTAGAGAAATTAAGCAAAATTGGGATATAATATTTATATCTCCTACATAACGCCTTAGTGGGATTGGGTTAGACATCTATGACGCATGTCTGATGAGATATGGGCAAGACGAACCACCAAATGGATCCCATCAAACACCAAACAAGATCACGGCAGACAAAGACTAAGATCGCCGACAAGCATTGACTCTTACCGAAAGGACTAGCTGAAGTCCGAATTGTGTGAAAAAGGGAAAGGCAGGCTTTTGCGCGCAGTGGGACAATATAGACTAGCTAGTTTGTTAGTTAGTACCTATAAGATAGGGTAACCGATATTTTTTTCCAAGCTCCGTACATTGCATAATATGAAGCAAGAGCAAATGAAAAAATAGACTTTCAGAATCTTAATTTTTAATTTTTATATCCGAAAATTGATACTTTTTTAATTGATAGTTTAGGCACACACAATTCAGCAGTACATACATACATACATGATACATAGGCTATCCTTAATTCATCGTTGAATTTCTTCATGTACCAGTAACTGACTTGCAGCTTGCCATAGCAGCCTCTCGAAGTCCGAGCTATGTAGCATTGTGCAGAGATGTTTGCGGGTTATCCAGCTAAAACATTCACGGAAAATAAAGTGAGTTTTTTATCCGCAGCCAAGCCCGCATCGCACTAAAACAGCGATATAATACTTCATAATATAGTTGTTACGTTTTATATGCTGCATTTAAGTTTAGTGTGCATGTTCAGAAACTGCGGAACTACAATAAACTCGTTCAAGTTGCTGTCATAATATTGTTCAAAGGCAATATTTCGCTCTGGTAATTGTTGTGAACACTGTTTGTTAAAAGACATTACAAGTGAGTTAGTACGAGGCATTTGGCACCCGAGCTCAATGAGACTGCGTCTTGCGACGCAGACATAGGATTAACGAGTACTACTTCAGTATTATTATGAAACGATTCGACGCGTAACGTTGACACTCATGCGTAACTTACACGATACAATGGATTTGTTAATGTAGGCTGGTACGATGGTCACGAAGTACTACATATTCATAATAACAAAACCTAGGAATCCGATAAAGGTGCCAAACTTTTCTTTTAATATTCTTGAAATCTGTTTCCTACATCAAAGACTTTGGAAACAGACAAAATTTGTAGCTGAAAATTTTGGTATCCATCTACCATTTGCAGCTCTCTCTTGACGGCGACAACTCTACAGTAGGTACTTTGACATAAGGTAAATAAAATCCTTTGTTATTATTTCACTTCTTATTTATTTATCAGCTTTAACATTAATTGACAAAAAGTTGATTGCTTCATTATTCTGAGGTATTCACATTGAGGTAATACAAAGCTGGTTCATCTGTGTCATATACTTCTTTCAAAGTCTCTAATACTAGAGATTGTATATGTTCAACCTGAAATACAAGAAAATAAAATAAGTAACCTTGTTTATAAAATAACAGTTTCAGTTAAGCGCATAGTTTATTAAGGTACCTGATGAGGAGGACAGTAGCCATCGTCAGTCGATCTAGCAACCGTGATCAAAACTGGCGGCGGTATGTTCTTTAATAAAGGCACCAGAGCCTTCTGTACCAAGTTTTGGATTTCTTCTTCAGTGCTGATGTGGTAAGGCAGTCCTCCTTGGTCTCGCGTGCAGCCTCCAGCGAACACTGCCCACCAATCTGGCTTTTCGTTTAGCCGTTCAGCCTCTCCTAATACTGCTGCTGCTAACTCGGCAACCTGGTTAACATACAAATTTAAAAAATAAAATCGTTAAGTTAATGTTCTTCACTGCATAAAAAAATCGTGATTCTAGGTACTAACCATGTGATACAACTGTGACTTTTTTCCTTCGTATTCATCCAAGTTACCGTACTGCTCCAGATGTTGGAACAAGTGTTCAAGTTCTTCAAGTTGCCGTTCCCGAGATGCGACAACTTTATCGATTGTTTCCGTTTCGTTGTCGTCGGGAAGTTTAAATTCAAATATTGGTTGCAATCGATCGTAAACATTGATACTTTCGTACAAACCAAGAAACGGATTTCCTGTACTGAAGAAATCTAAATCAATGTCGAGTACATAAGGTTGTGCAATATTAAGATTAGTAATGAGTTTCTGGATGTTGTTTTCGTCCCCAGCGAGTAAGGCGTCGGAGAGTTCGGCTGAAGTAAATATGAACTTTCTCTTATTGACTAGTTGTGATGAGTACAAAGCATCCGAGAGGTAGTAGGGCTCCTTGCAGTCGACGCGCAGCTGGCCCGACGTCGGGTGATCGCCGACGTGTATAGGTCGCGTGTCGTCTCGGAATTGACTCGCCCACGGCGGACGCAGCCACACTACTCGGCTGATGTGTCCAGCTGCCGCTGCCGGTACAATCCAATTTTCTATTTGTAATAATGGCAAAACATGTCTTCCAGAACGTGCTTCCTCTCCTTTCAATTTACGATCAATGAGCATATCAGGATGCGCATCCAAGTGTAGTAGAGTCGTTCCTTCTAATGGTAACTTCTTGCCCCCAATCGCTGAATATATAAATTGTAAAGCATCATTATGTTCTTCGACTACATAAATAGGTATCTTTTTGAATCTTTTTTGAGGCGTAATTTGAGCACAGATTTCAGCCATTGATTTTATGAATTTCTAGGAGCCTTGCAATCTTTCTTATTGTCACAAAATACGAGTTAAGATCTGAAAATAATATGATTAAATTAAAGTTTGTCGTTGGTACTGGCCAATGTATCTATTTCATTGATTTATTTTTGTCGGGAAAAATACAACAAAGGAAAAATAATAATGGAACAAACGGAAATGAAAAGAGTACTTGGGTAGTTAGGTTTTGGGATGATTTGTGTCCTAGTTCTAGGTACCAGTTTACAGTCGCTCAATGTAGGCTATGAAACTACGGGAGCTGAAAGTTTACACTGCGAAAATTTCATACGTTTGCAAATACCACCCCTCGATATGGCCTATCTTACCTATTACCCTAACAATATAAACAGGGTTCGTAATATTAACTACACAGTATTACATAAGTAAACAAGCCCGCCCTCCCTTGCCGAGACAACAGACTTTCGCTCTCGAACTTATTTAGTCTATTCGAAGGTTTTTCCAAATTGGGTCAAGGTCAAACGACGGAAAAAAATGGAGGGAAGGCCCACCCTGCCGATCATAGCTACTGCGCACTTGTGACAACCAATTTCGCCTACCTAATCCACAATTTTGTGCCCATAGATTCAAAACATGTGTATAGTTCTGAAAGCAGCACATCAGGCTGCTTTCCATGGATCTCGGTTTAAAGCTTTCATTAAATGGTTAAGTAGGTACGTAAATTTGTAAAATAAGAAGTTTTTCGAAATGATTAAAATTCCTAACGACGCTTAACTTTATAAATGCTGCAGTATTAATAGACGGCAAGCATGTCTTGAGTCTTGCTACCGGCCTCAAGTCAATATCAGAAACACAATGGTATTATGTAATGTAATGATATACCTATTATTCGTATATTATTGAAATTGTAGGTACCTAACTTCCTATACATTACAAAAGCTCAACGATAATATCCTGTGGATAGCACCACACCACAATATCAAGTAGCCATCTCTTTTGTGGGTCGTCATATTATTTGAATTCATCGGGGTATGGGTTGCGGCGCGCGAATCTCATCAAAGCGGGCCATGAGCGTTTTCCATTAGCGTCGGCAAACTTCCGGCTGGCGCGCTGCGTAGTTGCGCGGTAGCTCCAGCAGAGGCCGGGGCGCGGGGCGTGGGGAGGCGCGGGTGGCGGGTGAGGGTGCCGCGGAGGAGGGGTGTTGTGACGGCACTCGCTGGGGTCGATAGCGCGCGTCCCTGACGTCACTACGCCACTACGCCCGCCCAAACATACCCCCGCGCGCGCCTCTCCCTTCTGACCTATTGCGCCGTTACGCCCACCTGGGTCAAGGTGTGGAAGCCCGCTGGACCCGCCCGGATGTTAAAATACCTTCAGCCGACATTGTTACACTATGTTATGTAGTTAAATATAAGTGAACAATCGTTGTTTTCTTTTCACCTACACAAACAAACGCCCACGTTTGAAAGGATATAAACATTCATTGATACTGCCTGAACGCATTCATTAATGACGCGTAGGAGGCACGTAACGTTGGCCCTTAATCGAGCTCACGCTATAAAAGATAATTGGTAAACTACGATGAACACGAGTTACATGTGTTGAGGTGGTGCAGGTACTGAAATATTGAATGAATAAAAATCAAAGTACCTATTGTGAGTCATGAAATTAAGATGATGATACACTTCGATAGAAGACAGAATCTTTTCGAAAAACGCGCCTACTAGATCCGATCTAAAAGTTAGTATAGCTAGTCAGATTTTCAGTTTTATGACCAAACACTGGACAAAATTATGTAACAAACAACACCATTCCCTGTCAAAATAACACTTGGTATGCTAAGGGTGAAGATCGCAGGGGATACCTAGTGAAAGAAGTGTTTGAGGTAGCAACTGACCTAACACACTTCCTATTCTTGGACATCCCAACGGAACGGATATAAACGCGTGGGTTTGACTGGATCCGTGCCATCCGGCAGAATGGAGAGAATCGGGAACGCGCTCATCAATACTGAAGCGCTCACGAGCGTCGGGAGCGGATGTCAGATCCTAAGTCGTGGAAACCGCATCATCGAGTTAAGACCATTTTATTCAAGTTATTCTACTATTAATAATGTCTCCCCAAACAAGATGTTGTCAAGTGGATTGAATCTCGATGGATTATTGCGTAACTTATCCGCCAATTCTCAAATAAGTAACACTTAATCATAAGAAGCTTGCTTTGTTTCATGTTTGTGACAGGACATTCAGATTACAGAGTATGACTGTTATAAGGTGTATGTCTAATCTACCTCACGCATGCTGCTAGTATTAGCATAAGGCCCAGAAGAGAACCCTGTGGCGCTCCAGCTAAGATAGCATGAAATATGGAGGTGTGGAAATGTTTAAAATACCCAATGTATTTTATATATAAAGATTTTATGATGGTGAAGAATGAAGGTCCAGAGATAATTGTGACTCTGGACATGGTTATAGGCTCCTTCTTTTTGCGAAAATCGTATTTACGCAATCATATCTATTTATATAAAACTAAGTCGGGTTAGTTACATCATTTATAACTCACGAACGGCTGGACCAATTTTGAAGACCTTTGGTTTGTTGGATTTGTCTTTGCCCCGAATAGCAGAATAACTATTAAAACATTGGAAAAAATAAAGAAGAAAAATATCTCCAAAAATCATTTTCGAAAACATTACATTTCTGATACATGAGAAAAACAAAACACGGCAAATATTTGTTCTGAGGCGGTACGAAGTTCGCCGGACCACTAGTTTAAAATAAAATAACGTGAGCGAAGCCAAGGGCAAAGGTTTGTAGGATATAATCTTGGATAACAAGCAAATATGCCAAATGATAGGAGCACACTAGTGTAATGAACATTTCACCCTATAACTTAGTTAGAGTGCCACAGGGATCCCTTCTGGGCTCTGTGTAACACACTTTGTACAGTTCCAAACTACCATAAGATGACAAGGTTTAAAATGAATTCATAACTTAGTTATGTTGCACCAAAACCAAATTAATTGGGATAAGGGCAAGAGAATGATGATGAAAGCTTTAAGTAAGCTGAATGATATAAATGTTTTTTTTTTGTTCATAACATAAAATGAAATAACTAAGTTGGCTATGACATGAAGAAACCAGCCCAAGAACTGGGAAGAAAATATGCTTTCCAAAAATACCTACTGTGACTGTCCTACAGCGTGGCAAAGGCCTCTTCTTTTATTTGAGGATGAAGTGATTATGTGTATATACATGTTATGTGATACCTATGAATTCTTTCCTTGAAGAATAGACCAGACCTATAAAAATCCTAACACTCCTGTATCTCTTCTCTAATCTCTAAATAGTAAGTATAAAACAAATTTGCTGTCTTTCTCTGCATGTTTTACAGCTTGTATTCTAATTCTAAACTACTCGAACTGATTTTAAATATTCATAGAGATAAATGCAGAATGTTTGTCCATTATAATTTGCATCTGTGTGAAGCTAGGGTGGGTTGCCAGTTATGCAATAAACATTAAATAAGCTGTGGATTAAGAACTAATTGCCATAATTATGTGATGATGATGACCACTTATTCTGTACTTTTCTTTAATATAAATGTTTGTCCTGTGTATGTGAAATCAATACATACTATAAAATGTAGTCTCTTCATGTGTCAGTGGTTCCCAACTTTTTTTTGACCTGGGATACCATGATTTCTTTGTTGGTAGGAGGGACCGATGTTCATTTAAACATGCTCACTTTTTTCCATGGAGAAAGAAAACTATAGAATGCCACATGCTGCAAACCTTACTAACTCAAGAAACTCCTTTTGCTTTGTTATGTCGATGTAAAATCTCAATTGCGTAAAAAATCAGAAGGCAGGTTGATATAATTATTTTATAAATAAATAAGCTTATGGAAAAGTCACAACATTGTTAAAAATGTAGAATTAGCATAGATATAAGCGATTTGGTGATCAAACAGTTCAGCTAGACTAGAATCAAAGATTGCCTCAATTACCTAAATATTAGCATTTTAAAAACTGTACTAAGAAGAGATAATGAGGGCTGACTGTTTCCACATGTTATCTATACTATTGTTGTTATGCCAAAGGTTCAGAATTATGATTCACTAGCTGCACCCCGCGGTGTTTCCCACGGTTTAACGTGGCCAATGCGTTAATTCAGGGTGTCAGCTTCCTGCATACCAAATTTTATCAAAATTGGTTCAGCCGTTTGTTTGTGAATAAGTAACAAACATAAACACACACTCACAAACTTTCGCCTTTATAATATTAGTGTGATTAAATTTGGAATAACAACTAGTTTAACTCAACAGCTAAATCTAAACTAATATTATAAAGAGGAAAGATTTGGATTTGGCTCAAAAACGACTGAACCTATTGTCTTTCACCATTACTACTTTCGGACCTTTCGTTTCAAAATTACTATGGGTATAAAAATGCTCTGAGTAAGGAAAATGTTGTGGTTTGAGCAAACTGGGGAGAATCTTAATGCTTGGTCCAATGAAGTTGAAACACAGCATTTATGATTTGTAAAAAAAGATAATAATAACATATATATGGATTTTTCGAAAATAAACCCTTTAAGGGGTGATGAAGTTTTTAGGGGAGGACATTATTGCTCACTTCAATTTACGTGGGAATTGGTATGAGCCAATTAAAAGTGGGATAATTGAAACAGATCTAACAATTTTAGCATAATCAACCCCTGAAGAGGTGAACGGGGTGGATAGTTGCGCTGATCCAGAGACCACAGAATCAGCAGCAGAATGGCTGGGTAATTAATGAAAATCGTTTTGCTTAATTTTCCAAAACTAAAGGGGGTAAAGCGGGCGTTGAAGTTTGTGGAGTACCTACCAAATCCGCGCGGACGAAGTCGCAGGCGAAGCTTTAGTCTTAAATATAATACTATCTTTATTCGCATGAAAAAAACTAAAACGTATGACTTCGGCTCGACGTATTGGCAGTTAGACTTTTTAGTTTGTAGAATATAAATATTAGAGGCTTTAAAATTGCATATTCTAATTATGAATGAGTACATATACATACAAACTGACTAACCCACAGGTTACAAGCATTGCACGTCAATTAAACAGCATTAGGGGTCATATGTATCACAAATATCTTACATGATATCTTCCTTAAATTGGGACGTTAATTTATCACTCCACAACATATAAATAATTACAAAAAACTGATATAATTTAACAAATTCACAATATCATTGTGGTTAGGATATTTGTTATGACATGAATTGTCACTTTGACAAAAACTTTAAATTAACAACTGACAGTTAATATTAGTTTCAAGTACTAGTTGTTTAGGCAAGACGTGAGAAACCATGTGTGCAAAGGACATAAAGGAATATTGGCGGTAAAAAGTCCCTAAAATGACGCAAACACCCTCGAACCGTTTCGTAAACGCTAGCGTCAAGTAGAAATTAGCAGTGATTAAAATCGCCGTAAATCTGAACAGCTTTTTGATAGCTAACTAAGAAGAGCGATAGACGAGCAATCGGCGCCTTAAAACTGATCACCTAGCTAAGGGAGACAACCCTGACAGAAAAACCATTGTGTGGCCCGAAAGGTTCGCCCCAGAACCGTAAGCCTTTATAGGAACGGGGTTTCAAACTTCGCCATTTGAACAGCGAGGAAGATCAACCTCTTTAAAAAACCCTTCAATTCTACAGTGCGGTCCGTGCTAAGAGGATGAATGACTGACAGGAAATAAAGTTCCAAGCGACCAAACTCAACGTACCAGGCGACCCGTCGTTTTAATAACCTTCTACTGGGAGTGGGCGTCACCTCAGTAGTAACCGTTTTATATCGACCCTACTCGTGAGAACAAAAATAAATGATCTAAATAATATAAAGCAAACAAACACTACAAACATCTCGAGCACAAAAGTGCTCACTCAACAAATATTCCATAAAGGAATGTTTGAAAATAGACCTCGAAGTGACTCACTCAACGATATCTTAGTCCCTACAACTCAAGAGTTGGAAAATGATAGTGAGCCACAGGATAAACAAGCCAGGGACAAAACAAACTGGAAAGAAGTAATGGGAAAGAAAAGATTACGGGCAAGCCCTAATAGCAATAACGGACCCGCAAAACAAACCAAACTGANGTTTGAAAATAGACCTCGAAGTGACTCACTCAACGATATCTTAGTCCCTACAACTCAAGAGTTGGAAAATGATAGTGAGCCACAGGATAAACAAGCCAGGGACAAAACAAACTGGAAAGAAGTAATGGGAAAGAAAAGATTACGGGCAAGCCCTAATAGCAATAACGGACCCGCAAAACAAACCAAACTGAATATATATTGGTTATCTCAAAGTCAACCAATACCTACTAGTAAAAGTTTTTCACTACTTGTAGTCGACGATACTCAAGATCCAGAGACAGAGCCAAAAGAGGAAGCATAACAAGCCTCCACCAATATTTGTAGATAAAGTACAGAATATACGACCACTTATTAGCTTAAATAATCATGTGCAAAATAATGATTAACTTCAGTTAAAATACAACCAAAAACACCAGATGCATCTAGAGAAATTATTAAACAGCTGGAAATAAAATGTACAGAGTTTTACACGTACAAGCCCAAACAAGAAAGAAATTTCAAAGTGGTCCTTAAAATATCCACCCATCAACTGACTTAAACGATATAAAATTAGAACTGTCAGAACTAGGCCATGACTGTGTCAACATTTATTAAACAACGAAAAACTAAAAAGCCACTGCCCATATTTATTGTCGAACTAAAACCGCACGAAAACAACAAAATTGTGTACCACATAAAGTACTTTTTAAAATGTAAAATAACATTCGTAGCCCCTCGTGGTGAGGCTTGAGTGTCTCAATGATCTTGGACGCGTGGACTTTTACCGTCTCACAACCTACCAACGAGGGGGGATGGATGCCTAGACCACGTCCTTCT
>NDFZ01004384.1:0-79925 GCA_002192655.3 Mamestra configurata
GTCTATCACTAATTTTGTTAAAGAGATGTCGATTTTTTCTTACATACATAATATTCTCATACTGGAAACAAATTAGTGGTTTTTTCGAAACCAACTAGTATCAGCCGTTTAATTGGTTGCTTAGCCTTTTCATTGAATGTCGCCGTTTAATCAGTGGCCTAAGTGCCATCCCTGTTTTTAATGTTAATTTTAATTTATATTCTATTGATTCTCAATTTGTCATTTTCTTTACTATTTTTGTTTAACCATTTTTACTTTTATTTCTCAATTATTACAATGTACTGAAAGTTGTGCATGTCTGTAAGTGGCTTATTTACACAGGACCCTCGATGCCAGAACTTATATTATTAATTTTGTGAATTAGCTTTTGGTGTACCTTATACAAAAACAAATAAAATTTAATTGAACAGCCAAGCTAAGCTAAAATGTTGATATCGTCGTTGACGAGTGAAAACCTCGGGAGTACCGAAAACAAAATTTTTCAGCAGAGACAAAAAACCGTCTCCTGAATATTTTTGTATGAAACGTTTTCCCGGTTTTTGATGTTTATTACAAAGAAAAACATTAGTTATTAATGTATGTAACCAATATCTTAGTGCGCATCCTTATTCTGTGTCAAAGGCAACTTACGTCATGCCGAGTTTATACTTCTATAATGGCGGACGCCTAGTACTCACGAGGTTTTCATTGAACGCGATAGATGGCACTACAATCATCCCATTCGAATATAGGTGAGCTAGAAATGTGCGTTGAGAGGTTTTCTTACTTATAACATTTAAAAGTGTTTTTGGNTTTCCCGGTTTTTGATGTTTATTACAAAGAAAAACATTAGTTATTAATGTATGTAACCAATATCTTAGTGCGCATCCTTATTCTGTGTCAAAGGCAACTTACGTCATGCCGAGTTTATACTTCTATAATGGCGGACGCCTAGTACTCACGAGGTTTTCATTGAACGCGATAGATGGCACTACAATCATCCCATTCGAATATAGGTGAGCTAGAAATGTGCGTTGAGAGGTTTTCTTACTTATAACATTTAAAAGTGTTTTTGGTAAAAAAAATCGATTTACGAGGTTTTCACTCGTCAACGACGATATTGATTGTTGTTTGAATTTGATGTGACTTCGTGGTAAATTGTTGTACAGACATGAATTAAACGAAAAAATAACTGTTATTTCCTGATTTAGACTTATCTGGCGTGAACTTTTCATAGAGTAGAAAACATAAATGCTACAATTTCATAATATATAAACATGGGTTATGTTTATATACATAAACATATTTTATAGATACTTGACTCTCCGACCTTTTAAAAATATATCGAAGGCCGTACTTAGTTATATTTATAGAGGCGAATGATTGATATAATTATGTTTCATCAAGTTACGCTTTGTTAGATTTTACTAGTCCAAGTATGTTAGCGGAGTGGCCATTGTTCGTTGGCTCAAAGGTAGATAATAGTCTAGAATAATACAAAGGATACTTTTTACTACTACTTGTATCCCGGGAGTATGTTCCCTTGGTATAATTTTCGACATTAACACAGGCGGAGTAGCGAGCGACAGCTAGTATTTCATATATTTTCATCACACCGATTCTTTGAATGGCCTAAGCATCCAGCTAGCCCGTTCAATAAATGTCGTATTAGAAGCTATGGCCGCCTTTTCAATGGAGGTTGCAAACCTCTACACTTTTTTTTTTGTGGACAGGAAATCCTCTGGGCGGAGCATGAGGTAGTGTCTTACTGACTTAAACCGGGTTGCCGAATACCCTTTGCTTCCCAGAGCTGCGGTAACTCTTTCGTACAATTCCGCAACCCTGGCTGAGACTGGCCCTAGCGAGCCACGTGAAAGAAGAACTTTACAGTCTCAGTTTATTACACCTGTGAGTGACGCACGCCTCATTATCGGTTAAATGGTTAATTATATGCATAGGTAAATTATATGATTATTGGTGCCATCTGTCGGCGGACTGTGAAAGTTTATTCTTCTTTTAACAAATAAATCACGATGTTGCAAAATGCGATTGGAGCCGGTTAAAAAATAAATGTTGTTGGCAACACTGCTCGCGTTCTGCGAACAAGCACTTTTATAGTTTTTAACATAGAGAAAACTGTATAAAAGTAAAATTTGTAATAGTTCTGAAGCCACGCACCACTTGCACTTTCCAAAATCGATTCTAGAACAAAGCCTGTATTTTTATTTCGCCTCGATCCGTAATAACAGCAGCTATTAATTTCATATTTTGTAACATTCAGAAGATTAGGAAGTCGATTAGTAAAAAAAAGTTGATGGTTAAACCTAAACGCTATCATTAATCAAACGTTTGTTATTGTTTTTGCCTCAAGGTATGAATGCCAAATATTTTATAAGTATCAAACTCAAAAAACTTCGTCGCACAGAAACTTATAAAAAGAGTACAGTTAACTGTAGAAATAATAATAATAATTTCCTCGTCATCGTCATTACTGCCTTCAAGCGAAAACAATTGTCGAAAAGTCAAAAACATAATTATGTGATTAATATGCGCTACTGAAACGTCATAGGTAATCCTAAACATTTTGTCAAAAGGTCACTCACTCATTCATTCGATCACTGATTAATCACGAAATCTCAAAAACGACTAGACCAATGAAGATAAATTTTTGGCATGGAGGTAGATTATGAATAGGATACGTCAGCTAACAAAGGATTTTAGGAAACTCCCCTGGAAAGGAAAGGAAAAAAAAATTGTATGACAAATGGCCCCCTGCGTTGAATTTTGTGGAATATGTACTAAATTCGCGAGGACAAGTGCTAGTCATATTGTAAATGCAAAAGGATCTTTTTCTATTTGTGTCTCTGTCCGTCAGTTTGTTACCTAGATAAATAGATAAAACATTTATTTGGTACAAGAACAAAAAACACAACACACAAAAGCACAATTAGGTACGAGTACATGAATCATAATACGAGAAAATACAATTAAGAAAACACATGAGAAATAGAAAAATACAGAATGTATGGCAATTATAAAATATTTTTGACTTGAAGAAAAAAACATCCAATGGATTTTTTTTTCTTCGTGTGTTTCTCATGAAGTACCAAATGGGAACCAACTTGACGCTGGTATTCTGCTGGATCCCAGTAGCGACATACGGACGTCGAGCATATGCAGAGTAGTTAAAATTTTGACAAGTAAAGAGGGGTTTTGTATATGAAACTGTTTTCTGAATGAGACATTTGTTTTTGTTTGTAATGTAGTTTGTTTACTCTTCAACTCTAAACGACTTGGCGGATTTGGATGAAACATTGCACACGAGAAAGCCATATCCTGGAATAAGACAGATCATATTTTTATTCCCCTACGTCTCGGGAGTATGTTCCCTAGGAGTCATTTTCGACTTCTACGCAGGCTGTACCCAAAGGGTAACAAACGCTATTACTAAGCCTCCGCTGTCCGTTCGTCCATCTGTGTGTCAGTGGGCTGTATCTCATAAACTTGTATAGGTAAGTTGTTAAATATTCACATAATGTGTCACTATTGCTGCTATAAAAACGGAAATCACAAAAGGTCTCTTGAAGAAGGAAGGTATAGCTACAAGAATCGTGATTTTTATACGATTTATGGTACGGAACCCTTCATATGCGAGTCCAAACTCACTTGGCCAGTAATTAATGTACCTACTGCCATGAAAACGAGACGAAGTTTTTTGTTAAACATGCGTCAGTAATTTTTTACACCAGTAGACTATTATGACACTCAAAACTGTTTTGAAAACAATGCATGGCTCTATCTTATGTGATTTTTTTTCAGATTCTCATTATGGTAAATACAAAAGGTAGGTACTTTTTTGCTGGTTAAATGGGTTGTTGTTATATTTCAGTAGTTTTGCAATCATTTGTCACTCCTAAAATAAAAACTTGGTTAATTATTATTGAAAAAGTTAAATAATTATGTACTTAAGACTTCCTTATTTGTCAGAAAGTTACCTACAGCATTTTTTTAAAGCAGCAACATACATTTTTGTGTAGATATGGGTTAGAAGTTGGCTAGAAGTGGCGCTTACTGAAAAAAATCGAAGGAATTAAGTAAGTTTTTACCCAGTACTAGGACAATTCAGGCTAGATATAATACTAATAATACACAAATAAAGTTAATACTGTTTTTCTGTATGGTGTTGGACGTAAAAGAATAGCACCCCATCACTTCCCGTGGGTGTCGTAAGCGACTAAAGGACTTACCAGAGAATGGGCAGCATCATTCTCTGCGGCAACCTCTCGCGTCCGGCCCTGGTTGAATCCATGGTCCGGAGCTCGGAGGCTTGGGAGGCGGTCACCTCCTTCTGCGAAGTAGTAATGCTAGCGAAAGAGGAGGCGGGCCGCGCGAGGGAAAGGCAAGGTCTTCGCCCCAACCGCCGCTACAGGAAACATGCCCCGGGCGTCGGGAGTCGCAGGGCGATCCCCGGGCACCGTAGGCGCGTGTCGTTCGCGTGAGCGTTGGGTGGCTCACTGTCCTATCACCACCAGGCCCGGGTCGATGGCGCGTTGTATTTCACGCGCGCCTCAAAGAGATGTCAGCATAAAAGACGGGGCCCTCTAGAGCCAGAGCCTGCCAGGGTTGCGGAACTTGTTCGAAAGAGTCACCGCGGCCCTGGAACGCAAAGGGCTTTAGAAGGAACACGGATGGGTTTTAGTCAGTAAGAGTCTGACACGCACTTCCGCTCCACCCAGAGCGGAAGAAGTCATTTGATGATTTCCCATCCTTAAAAAAAATATATATATACTGTCTGTGCATTTCCACGGATACACTGCGATTGCCAACCCGCTTGCCAAGCTTAGCGATTATGGCAACCTCCCCCCCCTCTCTTGGGGGAGGCCTGTGTCCAGCAGTGGACTTCTTTCGGCTGATATGATGATTTTAATTAAAGTTAATACTACGGTAGAATATAAACTAACTTAAAAATAAAATAGGCAAGGTCAGCGATACTTTTCGACGCTAGTAAGACATTTATGTGTTTTATCTTATTCTAGAACTCGTGTTATGCAAAATTTTAGGAAGTAGGTAAGGTAAACTGCTAAATACCGGACATTGATTAATTCCATCTGCTATATGTTGCGAAATATTACGACCAATTAAATTTTAAACCATAAGGTCGTTGATTCAAGGTTGAAAATGACTATAAATTAGGATTAATGGATTTGGCCTTACACTAGAACTTGAATCTGAAATTGAGGTCAGTAGCACATCTTGTATTTTTCGTTTTTTTTTTTACTATGGAGGTCAATAACCTGAACTTTACAGTATTGTTTAATATTACATAAGGAATTGGTCAAAAAAGTTGTTTAATAACATTATTTAAAAAACTCTGTTTAAGATGAACATATTAATGTGACCTCTAATAAATTGGCAAGGTAAGCTAAACTGGGGTTATGTAATTTTAAAATCTTTAAATTACCATTACTTTTTTACCTGGGCACCAATTTAAATGAAATAAAAACTTAATGTTGCTCAGAACTAACCCGCATGTAACCGTGCAACCCCAAGTAAATCTGTGCAGTATCTTCAGAGATTAGCGCGAACAGACAGACTGATAGACAGACAAAAAAATCCAAAAAAACTTTTTTTTGTTGTATGGTCTTTTTTTGTCGCCCTTAACCCATTTTAGTAAAATTTGTTTAATGTAAAGACACAGCCGTTCCTACTGTTTTATTATATGTATAGATTAGTGTTTTTTTTTAAATTCAGTGGTAGGTATCGGGACAAGAAAAAATATTACTTAATTCACTGCCCTACAAAATTCAAATTATTGTGTGCATGTTAAATAATAATTATAATATAATAATAATAATACGTCACTACAGTTAGAAGGACTAAAATCAAGACAAGAGACAAGAGAGTGGATTTGTGTGGAGTGGGTCCCTGAGGTCATTATTTCAACCCAGCTGTTGTAGCCGATTGTATACAAGTTCAACATAATTTTCACTTCTGTTGCCCCAAAAAAACCATGAATGACTATTCTAGAAGACTCCCCATAGCTCTTTTTCCATCGAACGAAATAAGAATCATTTAAATTGGATCAGAAACTTCGAAGTAATCGGTGTACATAAATAATATATTATTATATATGTCACCGTAAAATGGCTAACCCCGTTAGATTGTAAAATATCGCGTGAAATTGTATATTATTATTGTGTAACTATTTTATAAATAAGACACCGTTATATTAGAAACTATTGAATTTGGATGAGATTAATTTTATAGAAAACAACTTTTTCATAATATACCGAGAAATTATAATCTAATCAAGATTTATTACAATCTTATGGAGTCTGCAGTTTTCCGGTGACATATATATATACACCCACCGAATTGAGAACCTCCTCATTTTAAGGAAGTCGGTTAATAAGATAATATTAACGTATATCTATTGTTGAAAGAGCATTTGGCAAGGTTAAAAACGGGGCTGAATGCCCAGGGGACGGCCCGTGTTTTAAATATTGTCAGTCATGGAGGCTTCTAAAATATTTGTCAAAGAATAAGCTGCAGTGTCATTTATCACAAACACGTTAATTTTAGCTGAACTGTGACGAAACCGTTAGCCGGCTGCCATCATAAACATTCATACACACACTTCACGGTGTGTGTGTGTGTGTATGTTTGTTACTTCTTCAGCGCAAACGGCTGAACCGATTTAGATGAAATTTTTTATAGAGATTGTTTGAGTCCCGGAAAAGGATATAGGTTAGTTTTATCCCGAGAGTATGTTCCTTAGGGATTATTTTCGACATTAACGCGGGCGGAGTCGCGGGCAGCAGCTAGTATTATAAAAATACGAAAAATTCTCAGTCTGACTGTTTGTTCGTTATTTCTTTACGTATTGGCTGAACGGATTAGAATGAAACTTGACACACGGGTAAACCATTTTTTTTTTACATTTAACATATTATCATTTTTTAAATTAATTGTTTTGGTCACTGTTATAATATTAATTCATATTGAAATTCAAATTTCGATACGATGTAAAAATTGATACTTACTGAAATAAATGAAATGAAATGTCCTAGAATACGAAATAAGACTTCATCCAAGGAGTATGAACGATTAATAAGTTTCATAATAATCAAAATGCACATTTACAAAATGAGGATGAATGGTGACCCCCAAACTAGACATTTATCTAAGCTGTATCTTGGGGGACGGCGACGAATGTACGAGTGTCCTTGTGATTATTACTAAGACTCCGCTGTCCGCCCGTCCGTCACCAGGCTGTATCTCATGAACCGTGATAGTTAGACAGTTGAAATTTTCACAGATGATGTATTTTGTTGCCATAGCGGCAACAAAATGAATACTAAAAAACTGAATAAAATAAATATTTAAGGGGGCTCCCATACAACAGATATGATTTTTTTGCCGTTTTTATAGATGATACGGAACACTTCGTGCGCGAGTCCGACTCGCATTTGGCCGTTTTTTTTTGCTTTAATACGGGCAAAGCCGCTAGCAAAAACTTGTTTTAAATGAATGATATTAGTATAATATTTTAATACCTTCGAACATGACCAGCCTTGACAGTTTTGCAAGTGCGAAATCTTTAATTTTGTTATTTAACCTTGCTGATGCTTAAAATATCTCATAAAATGCCCTCAGGTACTTTAACGGCATAGATCATTATTTTATTTATAGACTGCCATAAAATCAACCTGTTAATAATTTTATATTAACTGTTTAGCCGTAAACGGAGTTCCTATTATTTGATCATGCGAGGTCATAATCGATGAATAATCATAGTTTGCACGTGTGAAACTGGGAACAACCACGTTCAAATAAGTAAACATGGTTGTTCCCAGTTGTTGACAACTGTCAACATCTACTAACTGTCAACTGTCATCATTAACTTGCCGAATCGAACTCGATTCGGTAAGTTCTTCTTTCGGAAATATCTTTTAAATAAAACTGTGATCGGTAAGTGAATCTGTCTTCAGTGATATATCTCTATTGTCTTTTTGTCTGTCACAGACAATGATTACCTCTCACCACCAAATTGACACAATAGCTAATAAGGTCTATCCTAAATTTACTTCAGTCAACTAGTTCACTGAAGTGGCAGTGGGCAGGGCACATTGCTCGCAGAACAGTTGGTCAATGGGGCTGGAAAGTTCTGGAGTGGCGGTCGCGTACCTGAAGACGTAGCGTTGGAAGGCCTGCCACAAGGTGGACCGATGACCTGGTAAGGTTCGCGGGTAGCCGATGGATGCGAGACGCACAGGACCGGTTGTTGCAGCAACACTTGGGCGAGGCCTATGCCCAGCAGTGGTCGTATTTCGGCTGATATGATGATGACGTAGTTAAAATGATATGAGGCACGTGGGTGCCTCACAGTTATTTTTAACTGTCTCACATGTCGCAACTTCAAAAGTAATATTTGAGGTGAGATTATTCATTGAATTTCGCTCCTCCGTGCCTCAGAAAGCATGTTACATCGTTGGCTCCCGGATATCATTTGAAAATCTTTGAGAATCGCTACGGGCAATTGGAAGTCAGAAAATCTGACACCAGTCTTGCCAAGGGGTAAAAGGTTACCCAATTTCTGGATTGTTGATGTCAGACAATAATAAAAATAATAAAGTTATATAAATCCCACACAATTTAACAATAGAAAATATTATTACAGTTACAAGCATTATTAGAATCTCACAATAATTATTAAAAGTAATATTGATTAGATTATTGTTGACTATTAGACGATAAGTTGATGAAAAATAAAAACTTATTTATAAATAATAAAAGTAATTGAATATCATCATAAAATAATCGATTAAAATTCGAAAACTAATTATTGGAGTTGATACAATACTTAACTGAACATTAAACAAATTAATTAATTAATGATTCCACACGTCAGTCCTTAGTAATATTTACTATCAGAGATAATTTTTGTATAGACCCCCTTCGGGTAAAAGCCTTCCTCTAAAGAATTTCAAGTGTTCATGTCTGATCCAGGACAGATGAATCGTTTTTCCCGGACACATCGACCTTCATTGACTCGGCATTTTTATGGTGGTTGCCTCTGTTGATTCTGGCTCTCAGGAGTTTATCATATCAGCTGCAAGACGTCCACAGCTGGACATAGGCCTCCCCTGCCATAATCGCCACGCTTGGCAGGCGGGTTGGCGATCGCAGTGTAGCAATGCACTGAGAATGCTGCTGCTTAATTATTATTGTATATATTAATCGAGTATGTAATTATTATATATTTAAATGGTACACCTAAGACTACCTACTGTCTTTCCTTTTCTCTCGAAAATCTATAAAAAGATCTTGAAAAGATCGCTTTTAGCGATAAGGCCGCCCATAGTGTCAACCTATGCAATGTTTTCCTCATCAATATTTTCTGTAACTTATTATGGTGTACATTGATAGTAAAGAGTATTCTATTTTATTCTGTCGATTCTCTGGTGAGTCCCTTAGTCGTCTCTTACGACACCTACGGGAAGTGATGGGATGGTGCTATTCTTTCACGTCCGACACCATACAGAACTCTCAGGAGTTACAGTGGTTCAAAATTGAGTGGCTGGTTTGACCCATAAAAAAAGTTCCTCCATGTAAAATACCAGTACTCAGCTACTGCTGGTTATACTGGAAGCTGACTCTATAGTTGGGTTAAGGCTTGGTGATAGTACAGACGCCGCACATCAAGCTAGAACAATCTGTCAAATTTCTTTAATAGACCCAACCAACCTTCGGCCGTGTCGTGCCGTGTGTTGGGTCGTGTCGTGGGTTTTTTTTCTTTGATTTTCAACTGATTTGGTTGGAGGTTGATTGGGAAAATTTGACAGTTTCGGGTAGCGATATGTGCTGGCGTCTGTACTACAAATAACGCTTGCAATAAACGAAGGCTTGTGTAACATAACGCGTGGTTTTTCGTTCTAAATACTTCGCAACTCATTTGTAATACATAATTACTAAGCAGGATGCGAAATTCTATCGCTCCACATTTTTTTAAGTCCGCCTGTATCCAAGATGGCGTCATATGGAATGCGTAGCGCGGTGTCGTTACGAAATCTATCGCCATCGCTTCGCGTGTTATGTGACCTAGGAATTTAGGCTTGTTAGTGTCTAGGTCAACAGCATCAATATAATATTATTTAATAATAATATTATATTAATGTAATGTTTTTTTTTACTCTCTGGTTAATAAACAATGTATTTATTTTGTCAGAAACATATGCATTTTATATTTTAAACACTTATCAAAACTTTTACACTTAAAATAAAAATAAATACTCCCAACTAGGCCAAAAGACTAGCGGCATTGCTACGTTGAAATGTTTTTGTCATTTTTTTATTGGTGTTTTTATTTATTATTTAGTTATTTATATTTTATACTTTTTGACGGCACCTATTTAAGCCTGAATTAACAGTGTTCCTAATAAACTGTGAACTTTGTTATATCTAATATATTCAATCAAAAAGCCCTGTTCAATTAGCTTGAAGTGACATATCAATATTTGTCATATTTATTTTTGTATATATGTATTGAACTATATATCTATGTATTGAACATGCTATTTCCTGCGGTTTTGTTTCTGAGACATATCTTGCAGGCACCGTGACATTTTCCTTACTAATATTATAAACGCGAAATTTTGTAAGTATGGATGGATGTTTGTTACTCTTTCACGCAAAAACTACTGAATGGATTTTGATGCCGCTCCCGGCTCCGCCCGCGTGAATTGAGAAAATTATTCCAAGAGAACATATTCCCGAGATAAAAAGTATCCTATGTGTTATTCCAGACTATAATCTACCTCTGTGCCTAATTTCATCAAGATCCGTTCAGCCGTTCTGACGTGATTGGGTGACAAACATCCATTCATCCAAACATCCAAACTTTCACATTTATAATATTAGAATAGAATTACTTAGTATAGAAGTAAAGATTATTTGTAATCATTGTTCTATTTCAAGATTGCAAAAACTTGTTTATACTTCATAAACGCAAATAAATAATTAATCATTAACTTAAGAGTCCATCCTAGGATAATACCAAAAGCAATTACAAAGTTGTGTGTACGTTGTATATTTATTATAACATTAAAATATTAAATGACGTGTGTGAAAATCCATTGTTTTGATGATTTATTAATTGAGAAATACCAAATAAACAAATTACATAATTTATTCATAAAATGGAACTCTTCTTCACTTTGAAACTTTTCCTTTTTTCTCGAAAGGACGATGATTAATAATTAATATTTTGTCTTTTAAAAACATAACATAAACGTAATGAAGCTATTATTATGAACAAAAAACCTTGGAAGTTAATTTTTCGCACGCTTCATATTTATAAACATTTACGAAGGCGGGCCAAAACTCGAACGTTTGTCCTTTGCATTGGACGTGTTACAAATAATAAAAAATACTCGGTTCCGATTTTTTCAATAGTAATAATTATTATTTTTAAAGTTCGGCGAGGTAGTGGTTTTGATCGGTTAAAATATTTTTGAATAAGTGTAGTGCGAAGTTTTTAGTGATTATTAAACGTAAGTTAGTTTATTTTGATAATGGGTTTTTATTGGTTTTTCTATAAATAGTGCAACTGTGATTTTCTATACTTTACTTAAAATCAACATCTTGCTACACATGTTTCATGTTGTGGGTTCGGCACAACACATTTCTTTCTAAAGTTTATATAAACATTGTTCGGCAATGAAATAAGAAACCAAGGGCTTAGTTCGACTACTTTATTATTGATTATTATTGGTTGGGGATTTCAACCGGAACGAATTCAAGCTGGTATATTTATTATTATATTATTTGTTTCTTCACCTTTATTAATCGGATTTTTTTATGTTTTTAATTAAACATATTGTTTTATAATTTATTTTGAATTTTTTAATACCTATATATTTTAGCACAGACATAGTACAAAAGCAGCAAGTGAAATCATCGTCTACCTGACTTTTATTAATGTTATTTGAGATCGGCACAATACGTTTTCTTCTAAACTGTGTTTAAAACTTAGGGACAATTCTACTAATTTTTAAACAAGGTTCGCAATCACATTTCAGTGGCAATCTGTCAAAAATCTAGAAAAATGGAGGTTTCTTTTGACATATTGCAACTGACATGTGACTGCGCACGTTGTTAAAAAAAATAGTAGAATTGACACCCTGTTGATAAACACATCTAATAATTTAAGAAAACAAGTGTTTAATTAATTACGTTTACTTACGAAAACAAGTTTGAGTTTCTTCAATTAATTTAGGATACAGGTTTCCGCAGTTACAGGAAAAATAGAAAAGATAAAACTGAAGATCCGCATTTTAGTTGCGGATAAAGAAGGGAAATCTGTCAGAGTTCAAATGAAACTGCTTGGTCTAATGTTACCTGCCAGGGTCACGGAATTGGAACGAAAGAGTCACCGCGGCTCTGGAACGCAAAGGGCATTAGGAACACGGATGGGTTTTAGTCAGTAAGAGTCTAACACTCCATTCCGCTCCACTAATGTTACAAGATTATTCTTTGTCGGGCTTGCTTGTTGAGCAATTGCAAACCGCGACAGCTGATCGTGAGTTCCAAAGCATTTATTTCAAATAAACCATTATCAGGTACTTTTGAATTGTCAAATTCAATCCGTCAAAAACATGAAGCTATTTGCACGTTCGAAAGTGTAGATCTCTATGGAGAAGAACGTGCAAGAAACTCCACGGACACTCTTTCAAATCATTTTATGTTTACAAAAATCCTGGTTATATAAACCTTGTTGCTTCTACAATATGAGAACAATGTAAAGAAAGAAAAAAACAATTTATAGTATGAAATATTAAAATGAGGCAGTGGCAACTAAGGGATGACCAGTCTCCACCGACGGCGCCCGTTCACGAACATGACACGTGCATCAGCACCATTCAGCTCAACCATTTTGAAGGGAACTGAATGATCCGATACACGCGCCACCATCAGCGAGACATTGGAGTGAGCATGACACACCCTCAACTGCCCCTGCTATTTCATGTCAAACAAGGAAACTATCTATTAACATAATGGTCCAGGGTTCTCACATTTACAGAACTTGAAATAAAAATTGCTTCTAAATTATATAAAACTATGAATATCAATCTGAAAATACAGAAAAAGAAAAGTTTATTCCAAACATAATATAAGATTATGCGGAAAAGTATTATTATTAGACATAAAAGAGGGTGAGCATCTACTGGCCTGTTGGTCGAGTGGTTAGTGACCCTGACTGCTTAACCGGAGGTCGTGGGTTGGCATTTAGCCAAGCATTTTTATCAAGGATATAATCTTCCAGTTTATAATATGCCTGTCTACATAGAGTGCGTTTTATGCATGTTTTAAATTTTTTCTCATTCAGTTCGAGAATCTCACGTGGTATTTTATTATAAAACTTAATACAATATCCCNTAATATAAGATTATGCGGAATAGTATTATTATTAGACATAAAAGAGTATTATTATCTCTTCCAAATATAAAACCTAACTAGTGGAACTAAGCGGCTGAGGCTGTGGAGCAGGACCGGCATTTAGCCAAGCATTTTTATCAAGGATATAATCTTCCAGTTTATAATATGCCTGTCTACATAGAGTGCGTTTTATGCATGTTTTAAATTTTTTCTCATTCAGTTCGAGAATCTCACGTGGTATTTTATTATAAAACTTAATACAATATCCCATAAAAGAAGTGTGTACTTTAGCCAATCTGAATCGGGGTTGATCTAATTTATTCCTATTTCTAGTATTAAAATTATGCCTATCACTAATCTTATTAAAAAGATGAATATTTTTCCGAACATACATAATGTTTTCGTATATGTATTGACAAGGTACCGTCATGATGTTAATATCCTTAAACAGTTCCCTTNTGGCGACAAGGCGTTGTCATCCCCTTGGAACTGCATTCTTGGCTTATCTCCATTGAGGATGGCCACCGTGGCTGAAATCATGAGATACAGCCTGGTGACAGACAGACAGACGAACAGTGGAGTCTTAGTAATAGGGTCCCATTTTAACCCTTGGTTAGTGACCCTGACTGCCAAACCGGAGGTCGTGGGTTCGATTCCCACCCAGGACAAATCTTTGTGTGATGAGCATGATCATTTGTTCTGTGTCTGGGTGTAATTTATCTATAATATGTATGTATTTAGAAATATATAAGTATGTTTATCAGTTGTCTGGTTGCCATAGCACAGGCTCTGCCTAGTTTGGGATCGGATGACCGTGTGTGAGTTGTCCCAAGATATTATTATTATTATTATTATTATTAATTAACCGGTTAGTAAGAGCACAAGTTTTTTGGGCAAAAATGAAAAGGAAAAGTTGGTCAACGTTTTTATATAAAAATAAAAAAGCACCAGCAACAGGTTTCCACTACAGGTTGATTCGGAAATAAAAGAAAGTTTGTTATTTGCTCATAAAATAAATTAATGTTTTATGTTTTTGCGCTGAACGACGACAGATAAATGTGGTAGACAGTTTAATGAAAGAATATTTCGTAAATTCAACGCTTAAGAGCGGTTACGCACTGCATCCAATTCGAATCCGTGAAAATATGTATAAAAAAACTCAAGACTGAATTCGGATATTGCTTTTTGCACTGCATCCGATTTGAATTCGTGAAAATGCGGATCTAAAGTCTTAAAAACTTGGACGGAATTTCGATATTGCATGCACTAATCCGATCTCTGATTCAAGTTCAAGGCCCACTGTGTAGCCGCGCGTGTATGTCCAATTTGAAACCGAGGTAATGCGAAAGCATTCATACAAAATAGTACTGTGGCTACTCCGGTCCGTCAATATTTCTTGCGAATTGGACACTCACAGATGACGGAGAGAAATAGAATGACGGCTCAGTCGGATCTAGCGCGTAAACTACCATACAAATAGTTCTATGACTACTTATAGTGCGTAACCGCTCTAAGGAGTGAAAAGGGGATGGCATGATTTGTACGGAACATTTATTTTTGTGGACAGATTTAAAAATACAAAAAAAAAAAACAAACCTAATCTCTTCAAAATTAGAGTGAACAGGCTGCTTCTGGGTAAGCTCGCTCCATCGTCGACTTTATCTCTGGTATCTATGACCTAGACTAGAGTCAAGAGCAAACCCATATTAAATAAAAAAAAACATTATAAATTTAGCAAAAGAACCTGTCAACATTTCGCATTAAAGTAAGGTTTGACACGTTCCTAACTCTAAATACTTAATTAAAAAATCGAGTCCTTGTCTAAAATCTAGATAATTAATAAACTGCATAATATTTAAGTAACTTTTTGCAATTATGTTGGTTTCGACTTCCTATCTAACAGATGCAGCTTATTTAAGCGAACCTTCAGAACCCAGTAACTGAGTGAGCACGCGCTTGCATGTCATGCATACGTGACAATAGCGTTCAAGAGGTTAACTTACGATTCATCAAATGATATTTACGATTTGGTTTTGGTGACACCTATGCATGAATTTGCGTGTCTGTTTCACCAGAAGATTTACTCGTACGTATATAAATTCACTGTAGCTGCAGTATCGAATGTACCTATTTGTAAATCTTTGATAAATAATAAATGAACCCCACCCACCCGTGTTACTTCTAAAGCCCTTTGCGTTCCAAGGACGCGGTAACTCTTTCGAACAATTTCGCAACCCTTGGCGGCCAGACCTTTTTTTTTTTTAAGGATGGGAAATCATCAAATGACTTCTTCCGCTCTGGGTGGAGCGGAAGGGTGTGTCAGACTCTTACTGACTAAAACCATCCATGTTCCTTCTAAAACCCTTTGCGTTCCAGGGCCGCGGTGACTCTTTCGAACAAGTTCCGTAACCCTGGCAGATAGCGCATTAGCGACATTGTGATTTTGTTCATTGTTGTTAATTTTATTAGTAATTTTAAAAATAACACTTTTACGATTCAATATTATTGGTAATTTAAACAAGATCAGGCTCATTGCAATCATATTTTAAAAATATTATTCTTAAAAAAATCTTAAACTGCCACTTCTACAATAGAATACTGTAAAACCTATTAAAATACCAGACAGAACAGGAAACACCTTGTTGCACACCTTGACAAATTGATTTTTTTTTTTGGCAATGGGAGATAATCGTTAACTTTTGAATAAATTGTCACTTGACATTGCTCTTCAGATGAGTGACACTGAAGATAACTTTTTTATTTATTTAAGGATTACAAACGAGTAAGTATGTCACCGGAAAATGGCAAACTCCGTAAGATTATAAAATAACTAGAGAGATTGCAAACTCTCGATTTTGTCAACTGAACATTTGGAACACTATTTACGCATCAAAATTTGATATTCTATAATATCTCGAAGTCATTACGAGAAATTGGCTGACACAAAATACTGACATAAAATGGCGACCAATCAGAGCACAAGTCTCCAATTTATCCATTTTCGTGTGATAGTACCTAAACCTGGAAACAAGGCTCTCAAAAGACCAATGTTCTGACCAAGTTTCCAATTTAACTATCACGCCAAAACAGATAAATTGTAAACCAGAGTGCTGATTGGTCGCCAGTTTATGTCAGTCCACAATTTCTCGGACCGGCACGGAGATATCATAGAATACAAGATTTCGATTTGTATAATTGTAGAACAAAGTCTTTTTATTTGACAATTTATCGAGAGTTTACAATCTCTCAAGATATTTTCTAATTTTACGTAATTTGCAATCATCCGGTGACAAGTACACTACAAAAAACTTCTAAAAAATACAAACTTGTACCACAATGCGTTTTCGTGTAATGCACACTGGATTACAGGCACTCAAGGCAATCTGTACTTATCTATACTATCGATACTAAGATTATAAATGCGCAAGTTTGGATGGATGGATGGATGTTTGTTACTCAATCATCATCCGCATGCCAGGATTTATAAGCCGTTCAGCCGTTAACGGACTTCCGTTGGAACAATTAACGTCTTTGTATATGTATACTAAAAGATAACAACATAAAAATACCTGTACAAGGCTAAAAAGGCTTCGATCTTAGGGCCTTTGCACACGGCGTTTTTTTAACGCGCCGACGACGCGCAGATGACGCGCGCTAACGCTTTTCAAATGCAATTCAGACGCAGACAGTCAACTTTTGCACAGGTACAAACATAGTGGAGCATTTGTATCGATACAAACGCGCTGATACGGCGATACAGAGCGCTGCAGTCGCGCGTATGTATTTTTCTGCTATGTTTCTCCGACAAACAAACGCGATACGAACGAGCTTTGAACGCGCTTCTCACGCGCGTTGTATCGCTTTGCACGCGCGTTTGTATCGATACAAATGCGACAATCTGCTTTTTGGCCATCTACAGCGACGTGGGAGCGTATTCGTAAAATGCGCAGCGTAAAATATGACGCGTGCAAAGTCTCTTAGGCACGACAGGTAACAGCATTCAGGCAAAAGCTAGTTTATTTTAACATAAGAAGAATTTCAACCAATTCGTATCTCTGCCTTTATGATGACACACCTCGTTTGTGTCTCTTTCTCAATAGTGGCAAAATGGTCTCCTCATCTTTATTCAAGCGTGTTCATCGCCGAATGCGTTATTGTTACTCAATATGAACGTGAGTGAGAGAATGGTGAGGTGAGGTCGTGGTCGAAAGAAAGACGTATTCTGTATCAGTTTAGTGCGATTTTTTTTAGTGCGAGAGTTGTGTCTTTGCCGTGACATGCTCTGCTCTTATACTCTCATAATAATTATATTTATTATATTAGTAAGTAATACGTTTTGTTTTGTCTAACTTGAATCGTGACAAGTTAATGTTCTAATACTGATGTATTAACTTTATAAGGGAGATTGTGTTTTTATGTCAATAAGTGTGTGAAAGTGGCTGAATGTTCATAAACTAGGTTCTCAATTAAAAGGACGCAGTTGAGCCTCATATCAAGGAAGGTATGTGGCGAAATCTTTTGAATGTCTAATAGTCAATGTTCCTTGAATATTCGGGGTTATGTCACTAATATTTAGTTACTTGCTTCTTCCAGTGGCATTGTGGAAAAATCCCAAGGGATACGTCCTTCTCCTAAGTCCAGTCTATGTCAATACGAAAATTCAACAATATTGGTTTTGCGGTTTAAACATCAAAAACGAACTACACAAAAAAATATTTTTGCGTGTTACGTTTTGTGTCGGTGTTTTTTGTTTTTTTTCTTCGTTTTTGACACTGACTTCCGAAATTAAAGTTAGTTTAGACTTTGTAGTGTTTTATTTGGAAGCCAGTTGTATTTTTTTTATTGTGTAACTAATTACCAAACGGTCGTAACCTAAATGCTCATTAAATAAAAACTGCTGGGTCAAACGGCAATTTTTACAGGATCAAAATGGAAGTATACCATATCGAACGAAAATAATCACATAAATCGGATCAAAAACCGAGTAATCGGTGTAAATATAAAAAAAACCACTGAATTGAGAACCTCTTCCTTTTTTGGAAGCCGGTTAAAAAGAAAGACAAACACAGTTACTTTCGCATTAATAATATTAAGTATGGATACCTAATTCATTTATGTACACTAACGATATTTGCAAAATGACGATTATTCAAATAGTCAATTAGGTTTATATTTTGTAACTTTGTCTGTCCTCTGTCAGGCATTCTTTGTACATAATGTTGACAAACTGTTTGTGAAGTTTTCATGATTTGCGTCAAATACTTGCCCATTGAATATACAACTTGGTTGTCTTTTTCAGAGCCACTAAAACTTTTTTTATCAACACACATTGTTCCACTGCTGGGCAAAGGTCTCCATAGCCTTCCACTCTTCCCGATGTTGTTCTCTCAGACCAATCCGTCATGAACGCCAGGATGACTTGGAGAAGTCATCACGCCAGCGTTTTCTAGGCCTTCTTCGGCGACGACGCCCGTCTTCTGGCTCCTACTGCGTAATAACTCTGGCCCATCGGTCCTGGTGCATCCTGGTGGCCCGCAAAACTCACTTAAGCCTGGCAGATTTCCTGCTCACATTGTTTTGGAGCGAACCGTGGTGTTACGTATTCGATCGCTAAGCCTATTACCTAAAACGCTACGCTCCATTGACCTTTGGCAAAACTTGAGTTCAGACTTTTAAGTCTCGGTCAGGGACCATGTTTGCGCACCGTAACCTTTATAACTCCTTTATCCATAAATGCAGGTTTCAAAATCCTACTAATATTATTATAAATGCGAAAGTTTGTGAGGATGGATGGATGGATGGATGTTTGTTATTCTTTCACGCAAAAACTACTGAATGGATTTTGATTAAATTTGGCACAGTGGTAGATTATAGTCTGGAATAACACATAGGATACTTTTTAGCCAGGGAATATGTTCCCTTGGGATAATTTTCGACAATCACGTGGGCGGAGCCGCGGGCGGCAACTAGTATTACATATTTTAGAGAAAAAATATTTAATGAAAATATATAAAGATTGTTGAGCTCAAAGTACTGCTTGTTATCAGTTTTTCATCAGATTATCTTCTTCAATAGTAACACTCAAAGTATTGATGCTCGAAAGAATGTTACCACAATATGAATGTGACAAATACAGCTGCTGTGATTGGTTAAATAAATTGTTAACAGTCAATCACAACAATTTCAAGGCGCTTGAAAATTTTTCACTAAAAAAAAGCCATTATTTTCGTTCTTTAAACCGCGAGTGAGAGTTTCAGAGATAATTAAAAAAAAAATGGGTTTGTCTAAACTACATGCCACTTTAGTCTATGATGTCGGTAGCCTCACAAGTAATGACGAAGAGATACTCTTTAACCAAAACTTCGTTTATTTTTTCACGGCCGTTAACTAAGCAGGGGCTCATCATTAACTTAACTAATAGATGTACAAGATTTAAGACGATTGACGATGTTAGTCCCTTGCTCCTCCTAGAAGAGCTCGTGGCTAAATAATAACAGCCTCACGGGTCGATCTTCAAGATTAAGCAACGCTTGCTAAGGTTGGTCTGTGGATGGATGACCATCTTAATATACCGAGACTCCCCCGTGCCTCGGAAAGCACGTTAAGCCATTGGTCCCGGCTGGCGTTTGTAGATCTTTGGCAGTCGTTACGGATAGTCAGAAGCCAGATAATATGACACCAGTCTTGCCAAGAAGTACCGTGTTACCCAGTTAATGGGTTGTGGAGGTCTGGTAGGCAGCCGCTCTACGTAAAATACTGTTATTCAGCTGAATCCGGTTTGACTGAAAGCTGACCCCAATATAGTTGGAAAAAGGCTAGGCAGATGATGATGATGATGATGATGAAAAATTGGTCCCTTGCTCACTTAAGAAACATAATTAATGACGGTAATTTCTACAAATAAATATGTAGATAATAGAAACGCCTTCAAGTTCAGGTCATTTGTCTTTATAATCTAAGGCTGCCTTTCGAAATGGTGCAATAGCGTTCACGTGTTTCAAATCAAAAGCAGGTTTGATTTTTGCATCATTAGAAAGATCAATGTCATAGACTAACGTATTTTTATTATTATTACCTGGATTTACATAATTGTATTTTGAAATCAAGCTCAGAAAATCGTAAAGATCAAGGAACTTTAAAGATATTTGGATTTTATACACATGTAATTATGTAATTATTATTATATATCATATTTATTAGTTTCTTATTTCAGCAAATATATGTATTTTATTAGTATTATAATATTACCTGTATATTCTTTCCGAAATGTTAAAGTTCAATTTTAAATCTTATTTTTATTTATTGTGCAACTACCACAGTGTAGTCTTTATAAATCAAAGGTTGACTGGTAGAGAATGCCTTGATGCATTAAGTCCGCCCATGTACCACTATTGTACATAAAGTTTAAATAAATAAATATAACACAGAATCGCAAACTGTATGAGGCAGTCGATTTCTGTAGCGATTTTGAGTTTTGTCCCATTGTAACAGTTGTCCATAGATAATAATGAGTACACTACACTCCTTTTAGGTTTTGCATTAATATTCTGATACATATTGTTGAAGTTGATCGATTTGATGGACTTTTAAACCGACTTCAAAAAGGAGAAAACGAATTTTCAAAATTACATTTTTTGATTTAGAGAAATTTATTCCGAAATTTAAATTTCGTAAATATCTGATGAAGAACTTTGGAGATACATAGATAATTAAATTGATAAGAACTGTTTGGAATGTTGGGGAAAACAGCACTTAAAAGGGAAAAATAAAAAACTTTTTTACAAAATAACAAATAAAACCGACTTCCAAATAAAAACCACTACAAAATACAAAATAACTTTAATTTTAGAACTCGTGGAAAAAACGAAGAAACCACACCAGAAACACATCCTGGACAATTTAGCAAACGATTCAGAACAATTAAGAATTAGAATTTGAGAAAACACGACACGCACTAAACAGATAAAAGTTATACCGATATTGTTAGTTCATAGCCCGTAGGCATTCCCACGGCCAAGCCCCTCTAGGAAATCCTCCACTTAGACCACCCCATGTGTCAATATAAACTTCGAACGGCTTACGGGGCAAACTGAGACTTGAACTTGACTAATGGCAGGATTGGTTCATTCATAATGGGATACAGGATCAAGATGAGTCAAAATGAAACGGAGATCCTTGCCCTGCAGTGGAACCTACTGATGAACCTATGTAGGATTGTGTGAGGATAAGATAGAAAAGGGAGTCGGTATAAGCATGACGGTTGATAATGGAGAATGGAAGAAAAACGTATTTACCAACACGGAGTAACATGGGACAAGAAAAGAATAGAATAAAATATAAATACTCTTTATTGCATACCATACAAAAATTGCTTTAAGTTTCTTAATAATAGAATGGACGATCTTATCGCTTAAAGCGATCTTTTACAGACAACCTTTGGATGAACAAGTGAAGGAAAATGAAGATGACAGATTTAGTAATCTAATTAATCTTTTTTTAATTACAGATGTCGGAAGACGGCGTGCATCCGATGTTCCCGTACACGAAGGAAGATGTGCAGGAGATCAGGAAAGAGCTGGGATTGAAGGAGAGCACCATAGAAGAGGATGTAGACGCCATCGTCGATTGGTTTCATAAACAACCGCATTTGGTTGAAGCAGGAATAGGTGAGAATACAGACAAGATCAACAAATATTCTTTGTACTTTTGAAGTTAATTTCCTCCGGAAAGGGAGTCGCGTAGAAAACGGGAAATAATCCTTTGGATAACGTTAACAAACTACAAGCTGTAACTTTCAATCTAATTACATTTAGCTGAGTCGAGTGAAAGATATGCCATAAAAATCAAGACGTTAATGAACATTAAGCCGAATTCACGTTACTGTGTTGTGTCGTGATGCCTTCTGTTCTGACGACATAGTAAATATTCAAAACGTTGTCATTTATGCAGAAGATTTGAACAGATTCCTTTGATTGTTGAATCTCAGGTCGTGACACGACACAACATAGCGGTGTGTCTGTAGCCTTACATTTATAAATAATATCAAAACAAAAGATCGTAAAAGTACCATTTTAGGGCAACAACCGAACATTAAGAGCAGGAACAAGCATTGATCAGCACTGTTAGAGCATTGTGTGTTGACAATAACGTGTGTCATCGAATTGTGTCACTTTTAGTATTCCCAAGGGGAATCGTGTCATCCAGTTACTGGGTCGTAGAAGTCAGATTTGCAGTCGCTCCGTACAAAATACTCGTATTCAACTGCAATGGGCTAGAATGGTATCCAACATACTCGAAGTTAAGTCCAAAAAACAACAATATTACAGCTACGCGTTAGACTAAACTGATATCAATTAAGTTATAATAAACAATATTTTTATTTACATAGATATTTCCACCTGTTTTTTATAAATACTTAACTAACTATATACACTAGAAATAAAAATAAAAACTAACTAAATTAACCCTAAAATTTGGCGTCAAAAAATTCATCCGAATCGCTGTTGACTGGAAGTGTACTCAAAAGTGGCGACATTAAGTTATTACATAAAGAAATCACAACTCAGAAGAAGTAAAATATAGCTTCACTAACGATTAAATTGATTAGAATTCCGTTTGCAAGCGCATAACGTTGCACATCTGCAGTTGTAATATTAAAGAGAGGCGAAGGTCGAAGAAATCGAGCTATTCGTCATTACCATGTAGCGTGCATCATCATAACACAGTGAAGACATTGTTTAAGTCACAATGCACTTTTGTTCATGCCATTTAGCTGGTATTTTGTATTCAGCATCCGAATTTAAAGCACAAATGAAAATGTCAGGGTAAATACATCGTCCTCACATAACATAATTAATTAACGTATACCTTATTAATGTATTCTTGTTAGTTTTTCCTTTGCGAATGGACACCAGAGTCACTTTATTATCAATCGTAATATATAAAATAAGCGGACGTCACGCGGTTTCACCCGCGTAGTTTCCGTTCCCATGGGAGTACGGGGATAAAATATAGCCTATGTTACGCGCTGATAATGTAGCTATCCATTGCTGAAAGAATTTTTCAAATCGGTCCAGTAGTTTTTAAGTTTATTCGTAACATACAAAAATACAAATCTGTCCTCTTTATAATATTAGGATTGAAGTATAGATATAGATTCTGCCACTGACCGAGTGACTGACAGACAACGCACATCCTTATCTGCGGATTGTAGAGAGCTCGAATTTGGCATGCAGGTTCCTTAAAGAGTGCAGGGGAGCACTAAGAGAGTATTACCCGAAACCCGTTAACTAACTCAGCTGTTTACTTTATTTTTGAGTATAGCATACACGGGCCCCTTTCTACCATCGGACATCTAGTCGCACTGCAAGTTATTATCCCTACCTTGTTGCTATACCACCAATTTGCACTTAAAGTTTCCAAACGTCTTTTATAATGCGCACAGCAAAGGAGTGGAACTCTCTGCCTGCGTCTGTGTTTCCGAACGCATACAACCCTAATCTCTTCAAAATTAGAGTGAACAGGCTTCTTCTGGGTAAGCTCGCTCCATCGTCGACTTTGTCTCTGTCATCTATGACCTAGACTAGAGTCAAGAGCAAACCCATATNACTAAACGTTTCCAAACGTCTTTTATAATGCGCACAGCAAAGGAGTGGAACTCTCTGCCTGCGTCTGTGTTTCCGAACGCATACAACCCTAATCTCTTCAAAATTAGAGTGAACAGGCTTCTTCTGGGTAAGCTCGCTCCATCGTTGACTTTGTCTTTGTCATCTATGACCTAGACTAGAGTTAAGAGCAAACTCAAATAAAAAAAACATGAATTTAAGATATTTATCAAGTTAAACCGGTACTATTTGATACTTCACATAACAATTAGCATTGCCACTGCCATAAAATAATTGCAAAAATAAACCAACTTCACGTAATAATGGCGCTTGTTTGTAAGTTCTAAAAAAGCATGAGACATTTCTCATGAGTAACCATTCAAATCTCAGTTTTTATGACAACACATTCGCAAAAACGTGATTTAAAATTGCCAAAATAGATTAATCTGAATTTTATTATAATTTTTAGGAAACGAAAACATCTAATTAATTTATATTTACATTTTTAGCATCATCAAAGTTACTTCTAAGTGTACCTAATTATAGTTAACTGCCTCCACAAGTTAGAACCAGACACGTGTCGCGTTCGCAATCTTATGTCGTTAGTTAGTAAGGGCCAACTCAAGCCTGGTTTGTTAGTAGCCCAAAGGTTTGTATAGTGATGTATAAGTCAAACAGGCAGGTGGTTTATGTAAAATACTGCTATCAGTTACACCTCGGGAAGGGTGCGACGAAATTGCACTTAGTGTATTGTTACGTCACCCGGTCCATCATCCGAGTGGTATTTCGGTTAACTAGCTGGAGCTGGCCGGAGAACTATTCCCTTTTGACTTAAGTCCCTAGGTCTTTGAGTCAAGAGTGAATAGTGTACTTTTAGGCAAGCGTGCTCCATTGTCGACCATATCATCACTTACCATTTGTGAGATAGTGGACAAACCCGAGATATAGTATCAATAGTAAAAGAAACCGGCCAATTGTGAGCCGGACTCTTCTTAAAAACACGCTTCTTCTATGAGAGCCTCCTTTAATTTTTAGTAATTTAATATTTTTTTTATTATTTGCTGTTATTCCGGCAACAGAAATATTTCAAATTTCTAGCTATCACGGTTCTTGAGATACAGCCTGGTGACAGACAGACAGATGGACAATGGAGTATTAGTAATAGGGACCCGTTTTTACCCTTTGGGTACGGATCCATAAAAAACCAGTGAACCAGAAACCATAAAAGTAGCTAGCTTCTACTCTGAACAAATGGTTAGAGTGGAAGCCGGCCACGACAAAGTTGAGAAAGGCTAGGCAAATGAGGATGAGTAATGAAATGATGATAAAAACCACACTAGCCCAAAAATAATAAAGTTAAAACTTGATTCCAGATAGAGATTATGTGGAAAGAATGCTGATCGTAACAAAGGGATCAATGGAGAAGGCGAAGAGGAGAATAGACAACTTCTACAAATACAGACTGCTGGCGCCAGAGATAATACAGAACAGGGAGAAGGTGCTATCAGACTCTGAGGATTTATGGACTTCATAGTAAGTAATGTTGTAATGTTAAAGAAAGATGAAAAAGTAGAAAATGGTAGATTGCAAACTAAAACTATAATAATTATAAAGTAAGAAGTAGACCTGAAGGTGATTTTGAACGAAGAAATTAAGACAGAGTTATTTTCCGGTGTACATCAACTTCAATGACATCCTATGGAAGTATATAAAAAGAGTCATCAACGCGTTGCAATCCCATTCATATTAGATTTTTTGACAGCCTTTCACACTGATAGAATATTAGTTTGTGAAAAGGGTACACAAACAAACACCCTCACACACACACACACGAGCACGCTGTGTTTCCTTATAGCTACAACATGGGAGTCAGGTCAAGAGTGAATATGTTACTTCTAGGCAAGCGTGCTCCATCTTGGACCACATCATCGCTTACCATCAGGTGAGATAGTGGTCAAACGCGTTCCTCTCAATAGTAAAAATAAAACCTATAGTGGTCACACAGATCAATGACTCAAGGCACAGGTAAAAAGAAAACAATTTTACCCGTTAGCCTCTATAATTGACAACAAAGCAGTTTACGTTGATAGAGGTACAACTTATTATGTTACCTGTAAAATGCTTCTCAATAGGTTGAGCAGTCTGCCTATTGGCCAACCTACTATTAACTGATAGATAGAAAAACAAGCCATACCTTATAGCAGTTTCTTCGTATGCTATAATTAAACAGGCTGCAATCGCAACTGCGTCGCGGTTGATGAACCATGATAGTTGGCAATGCTCCACAAGCATGACTTTAAGTAATACTGTAGTGGATGAAGGCACAGCTGTTCTAGAAGCATTAGACAAAGCAACTGCAGTTTTTCAGCTAGAGTTATTGACATACGGTTCTAAACGGATGACATGACCAGCCCAAATTTCACGTGGTCATCTCCATATAGTGTAAAACAAAGCACTTCCTGATATCTGCCCCTCTGTACACTCAAATCTTTTGAAGTACTCAATGGATTTTAATGCAGTTTTCACTACTGTTTAAAAAATTTCTTCCTGAAGGTTTATGTAATTATAAAAGTCGAAAAGATGGATGGATTGTATTAGGAGTGATATGAAAGAAAAGGGAGTTAGTGATAGCGTGACGGTTGACAGGACAGAATGGAAGAAAAAAAACGTGTTGCGCCGACCCCAAGTAACATGGGATAAGGGCAGGAAGATGATGATGATGATGAAAAGTCGATGTATCCCAAAAGCGATTTTGGAACGCACATCAGTAAATATTACTCGTACAAAGCCGGGGCGGGGGGGGACTACTTTCCTTATATGTATTTAAATTTTCGACGATCGTTATCGCTGTTCCAAGAATGTAATTTTGTCTAGAGCCTAAGAAGTCTATTAGATTCTTGTAATATTTTGTGTATAATTCTCCCGTTCGAATTTCGGTATCAGTGGCTATCCTAACAAATATTAGCCAAGTACCTACACAGGAGATTTATTTATTTCATAGAACTGCACGAGGTACCTAGGTATTATCACTATAATACTTTTTTTTTTAAGGATGGGATATCATCAAATGACTTCTTCCGCTCTGGGTGGAGCGGAAGGGCGTGTCAGACTCTTATTGACTAAAACCCATCCGTGTTCCTTCTAAAGCTTTGCGTTCCAGGGCCGCGGTGACTCTTTCGAACCTAATAATAATAATAATACCTAGGTACCTCGTCAAAAGTGTAGTGCGTTTGCAAATACAGGGCCACTCTGTACCTTAACTCTCACGACAATCCGACACAATCGGAGAGAGATCAGCCGACCTATTATGACGTGTTAATGCCATCCAATTCCGATGGTGTAAAAGGGATAGCGCTATTCGCTATGTATAGCTCCGTCTCTCTCTTAGAGCGGAATCAAGATTGTTTTATGACTTCATAGTACCCAGGGGCAGGGGCAGGTGTGTTATACCTACTGCCAAATTGTGGAGTGTTAATGGAATGTAATAAAATTATAAAACACTGGCATTTAGGAAGAGAAAGTTATAATAAATATAAACCACTTTTACTTGTCGTAGTAAAAGTACAAGTCCGGATATTGGCAAAAAATCTGCTGTAACATACAAAAAAAAAACAATATCGGTAGATCTTATTTTTTTTCTACTTCTTCATCGATTTATTCATAAGAGTAAGATTCAGTTTTTTGGGGTTCCAAAGTCAAAGTCAAAAGTCGTTTATTCAAATTAGGCTGAGTGCCAGCACTTTGTGAACGTCAAAGTTCTACATAAAGACAGTCCCCCAAAGCGCCCGCCCGTCACCACTTCCTAGTGTTTTAGCTGAGAAGAAAAAGTGGCCTGTTGAGTTAGAAGAACTAGCATTTATACAAAGGTATGCAAAGTATTCTTACAAAGAAAACAATACAACAAAGGTAACACGTAAAACCTAAAACTAAATAATTCGCTACTTGTAAGCTAGCACACTTCATTATGCCAGCATAATCAGACAAACTCAATCATAAAAACAAAACCCGAAGGGTAATAAATTACTTTAATTCTAGAACCCTATTACTAAGCTTCGGCTGTCTATCAGAGGGTTGTATCTGATATCTTACTAATATTATAAACGCGAAAGTTTGTAAGTATGGATGGATGGATGGATGTTTGTTACTCTTTCACGCAAAACTACTGAATGGATTTTGATGAAATTTGGCACAGTGGTAGATTATAGTCTGGAATAACACAAAGGATACTTTTTATCCCGGGAATATGTTCCCTTGGGATAATTTTCGACAATCTTGCGGGCGGAGCCGCGGGCGGCAACTTATAATATTTAATCTAGATGATGCCGATGTTTTCTAGCTGAATACTCAGAGAAGAAAAACTGAAACAAACTAAAAGGTCTCTTTAAACGTCTATCCTCCAATTGGTGGTTTTATGACGTCATACTCGTAGTAGAACTGGAACAACCGGTCTGCCATTATTTATTTGAGCTACAACTTAATTCATTCCTTTTAGTAGCTATGCGTTTTTGTTGTGATTGCAGTGGTTACAATAAAATTATTATATTAACATATAATCGTCCAAATGCATTATCTTCACTAGTAATCTCGAAAAAATCTTGAAATAATTCTGTTTCAAAAAATATACTTTGATTAATTACTGTATTGTTCACATTTAAACAATAGTGACGACGTCAATAATTTTTTCCCAACAAAAATGATCAGTTTTCAGAAATTTCCATTAAGTTGGTACTTTTGGCCAACAAGAAAACCGTAATTAATACGCGAAAATATTTGTCTGCAAAAAATAATATTTGCGTCATGAAAACAATAGTTTCTTAAAATTATAAATATACATTTTTATTTATTTACAAGAGGTAGGTTATATATGGAAGTACTGATTCGAATACGAAACTAAATTAAAAACCGAACAAGTGCGAGTCAGGCTAGCGTATCGAGGGTTCCGATTGAGTCTTGATTTTTTCCGAGTATACATTACCTATGGAAGTTTTTAAACTATGAAAGAAAAATATAGCAGTTCGACCTGCTATATTTTGCTTTCATAGTTTAAAAACTTCCAAACAAACTTAACTTTGTTGGTGAAAAAATGTTCTCCCATACATAAATGTAGGTACGTCACGGTCAATTCTTCAAACGAAAATATAAGTTTGTAATCGTATTTTTTTTATATGATAAAACTATAAATTCACAATTTTCAGACTTTTTGCACTTGTACTCTGAGATCTATTTTCATACTTTTTCCTGTACTTGCACTCTAAGATTTTTCTATCTTCTTGCCAAATTTGAAACACAAAAATGGTCCAATACAAGTGTTTAAAAATACAAAATAACATATTATGTGTAACCCACGACGTTATCCACATTTGAAACACAGCAAAATGTTTATGGGACTAATTGTTAAGTAACACGAGCGAGATAAAATATAAAAACGGTAAAATTTTAAAAACAAACTAATTTTTTCCAGATTTTTCTTATTGTTAAAAAACTAAAATAAATTTTACATTAAAAATCAAAAATTCAAATTAAAATAAATAGCCAGAATTTAAATCAAATTTTAATGAAATTCAAAATTAAAATGAACATGAATACCTAATGTAATATATGTATGTAGCTGAAGAGTTTGTTTGTTTGTTTGTTTGAACACGCTAATTTCGGGAAATGCTAGTCGGGTTTGGATAATTCTTTTTGTATATGATAGCCACATCTATATCGAAGGCTATAAGCTATACAAGCACGGGAAAAAATACGGGAACGGGAAAAAAACAGGATATGCGTGTACGAAGTCGCGGGCGAAGTGCTATAAGGTTATAAAGAATTAAAGACCAATGAATTAACACTTTTTAATTTTGTTAAAACCTGAAACACGGAGTAGATCGTGGCTATGTAATTACAGCCGCACGAGTCGTTCTCCAAAGTTAAACAACGATTACCAAGGTCGGTTCGAGGATGGGTTACCTTCCATAATACTTAAATCGAAACTCCTCAGTACCGCGAAACTTAAAAAAATCTGATACCACTCTTGCCAACGGATATCGTGTTTCCCACTGAGTTGGGTTTGGATAGTCAGCTATCCGGTGGGACTGATCCCATCCTCAGGCTTCCCATACTATTGATTGTTATCCATTTGAAAATGCCTATGTAGCGGAATCTATACCACCACAAAAACTAACGTAGTGACATCTATGCCGCCAGCGACGAACTACGTCAAACAAATCCTGCATCGCGGTATCAGAGTTTTCCGTGCGATTTGAACATATACAACAGCCCAAATATCATCCATAGAGCAGTTGCCCATCAGACACAACAACCATCTGGTCATTACACCCTGTTCTATGCAGAACAGAAACTGAAAGAGGTATGCACCTCTTTACCTACTTATGCTGCAATACAAATGGCACGGTTGGCGCGGCGTTGAGTAGGCTGCCGCGCTGTGTCGTGGGTTCGATCTCCGCACAGAACAAATATATGTAAAGCCTACAGATAGTTGTTCCGGGTCTGATGTTTGTGTTTGTGAGTTTATATGTATGTTAACGCTCCCACGATAAAGGAGAATTTCCTAGTGTGGGACAATGCTGTTTTTTATTTAAATTGCAAATGCCATTTTGCAATGCCTAACTTGTTATTTTTTCTCTTTTCCAGCATTGCGATTTCGATTCCCAAGATATTCAAAGGCCATAGAGTCAGTGTGGTCCAATTCATGAACCCTGATCCGAGCTCTTTCTCCTGTGAAGCCTTCCTTAGAAACACTTTTATGGTAAGCTTTCTTTAATTAATGGGACATCATCATCATCACCCGACAGACGTCCACTGTTGGACATAGGTCTTCCTCAAGGTACGGACATAAGTCTATCAATCATAAAACAAGTAAATTTTGAGGGAAGCCAAAGTAAAATCATCACCATATCAGCCGAAAGACGTTGAAAGACGACTGTTGGACACAGGCCTACCCCAAAGGAGGGATCCCCAAGGGGATTGCTATAATCGCCACGCTTGCTATGCAGGTTGGCGGTTGCAGTGGAGCTGTTGCAATGCAAAGAGAATGCTGCTGCACATTCTCGGATGAGTCCCTTAATGCCTTTTACGACACCCACGGGAAGTGATGGGATGGTGCTATTCTTTAACGGCCGACATCATACAGAATTAATGGATATATACATACAGTGTATATAATATAATTATATTATGCTAAGGGGTATTTAATTCTAGTCAAGACCATTCACTACTTGACAACAACCAAATAACACTACTTGACATGCATTTGGTGGTATTAATTTAAGTTAAATTCACAATCACAGATTTGATTCCACCACATGCTGCTTGAAAAATGGCTTGTTTGGTACTTTTTAGTCGTTTTTGACACTAGTACTACTTTTTAGTATTTTTTTATTTCTAACATTTTATAATAGAAATAAAAAAAAATATTTCTTACATTTTGGAGGAGCTCGTGGCTAAATAATAACAGTCGCACGAGTCGATCTTCAAAGTTAAGCAAAGCTTGCCGAGGTTGGTCTGTGGATGGGTGACCATCTTATCATACTGAGACTCCTCCGTGCCTCGGGAAGCACGTTAAGCCGTTGGTCCCGGCTGTCATTTGTAGATCTTTGGCCGTCGTTACGGATAGTCAGAAGCCAGATAATTTGACACCAGTCTTGCCAAAGAGTACCGTGTTACCCAGTTAATGGGTTGTGGAGGTCTGGTAGGCAGCCGCTCCACGTAAAATACTGATATTCAGCTGAATCCAGTTTGACTGGAAGCCGACCCCAATATAGTTGGGAAAATGCTAGGCAAATGATGACATTTTATAAAGCCATTTATTTTGATACCCCACATGATTACGTACATTTTTTCAGCACACACTTTGAGAGAATGAGTGACAAATAAGTGATGCAAGTGTGTTTGCTGCAATTATTCTAACAGGCGTTTATTCAATATTCTTTTCTTAGCTCCTTTATAATTTTGTTAGACGTATTTATCAATGCTGCATTAATATGCTATCGCGATAGCAAAGGATCAAAATTATCAAGGCTGCGCAAATAACTGTGATTAGTTGAATGAATTGTTAACTACCAATCATAAATGTTTCAGCAAGCTTGAAAAAGAGGCTTTCATAAAGAAATCCTGAACATTTCGTGATTACTCTCTCAAAACGATAGATGACGAAAACTGAAAAAAATTCGAAGGAAGAATAAAGTCTCTCTTACATGGGTCGTTTCTAAAATTTATTTTGTTTTAATTATGTTTTTTCAGCTTGCCGATATAAGAATGAAACACGACTATTTCCTTGGCGACATTTGGGTGGTGGACATGAAGAATGCTACTTTCGCGCACCTGCTCAGACTGAACCCAACTCTAATGCAGAAGTCGGCCCATTTGTTCCATGTAAGTTAAGCATGTTATATTTTCATCCCAGTATAATAGGGATGCAAGAAAGGGGAAGAGAGGGAGACTCGGGGACGAGTGGCCATAAAATTGCTATTCAAAATGGCCGGTGCACCCTATTCGTAACTCAGAGTCTACATGACTAGTCCTCTTAGCTCGATCATACTTAACCACAAACGAATATATTGTGAAAGCGATTATTTGAGAAAATTACGTGGTAAGCATCCAATTGACCTAGAGGTCAATTGGATGCTTGAATTCTGATTGAATAATCTAAAAGTCACTATTATCAAAATCCAAGGATTATATTTGAGCCTATCAGCAACCAAAATTAAGGCTGTGCAAAGGTGTTTCCACATTGTTATGAACTAGGATACAAGAAAACACAGCACCGCTACTTTTTATTACTTTCTTACTTGCTGACCTAGATGAGGCTCGCACAGAACCTTGAGGATTGGCATAAAAACAGAGGCCTATGCTCGGCAAAGTCAGGCTTGCAAGCAGGACTACCTATCTTCCTTTTGACCCACTGCTGGGCAAAGACCTGCTTCTCCTTTTTCCAGCAGATCTACGTATTCAATCTTCAACTCTAACAACCTTTATCGCAAATTCCAGGAAGGTCTTGGTCTACGTATCCACTCCATCCACGTCCTCAACGCCAACAGTCTCCTCCAGCACGTTATTAGCTTCATGCGGCAGTTCTTCAGTCCGAAGATCATAGACCGCATTGTAGTGCACGAGAACTTAGATGACCTGCATATGAGTGTTCCCAAGAGATATCTGCCGAAGGATTATGGCGGAGACGAGCCGGCTATGGCTGAGTTTAAAGGTTGGTTTGTGTTCGTTTAAAGGTTGGCTGAACAGTTTTTAGTAGGGAAAAAGCTAAATCGATGTTGCATTATTGTCTGTATTTCTGGATAGCTACAACCTGGGGTCTTTAAGTCAAGAGTGAATAGGTTACTTCTACGCAAGCGTGATACGTCGTCGACCACATCATCACTTACCATCAGGTGAGATAATATTCAAACGCGAGTCTATCAATCATAAAAAATGAAATTTTGAGGGAAGCCAAAGTAAAATCATCATCATATCAGCCGAAAGACGTCCACTGCTGGACACGGGCCTACCTCAAAGGAGGTTGCCGTAATCGCCACGCTTAGCAGGCGGGTTGGCAATCACAGTGTAGCTGTTGCAATGCACAGAGAATGCTGCTGCCCATTCTCTGGTGAGTCCCTTAGTCGCCACTTAGGACACCCACGGGAAGTGATGGGATGTTACTATTATTTTACGTTCGACAACATACAGAACAAAGTAACAAGTAGAAAAACTAAAATGTATACGTGTAATGTAAAAATCTCTCCAAAAGGCTCGATAGATTTTTTTTTCTTAGATTTTAGGGTGTTACCAAATTAAAGGCACTTCGACTAACGTCACTGTTTTTTGTGAATCCATAACATCTATAAGTAGATTATGTACTACTTAATACGAGCTTTGGTGGAAGTAGGAACTCGAGTGAGTCTTTGGGAATTTGAATAAGCTACTCTTGACATTTTGAGACACTTGTACTTAAAAGGCCTTGATCCTGATCGTATTTGATATCAAAACACTCATGTTAATTATTGCTAGTGGTAATCAAATCATGGATGAGCACAATATCGGGTTACCTTCAAGTAGTACCTACTTAGGTTATTATTAAAATCGATTTTGGGAACTTTTTACGACACCTCTGGCTACAGAAGCTAGACTTAATAATAAATTATATTTATTTTGTGAGTAGGTTAAACATAACACTATTACATGTCAATCTTTTTTGCTCATTTTTGAACTAGATGGGGCCAGTGTTTCCTAGCTGACTACCCTAAGAAGAAACACCGAAACTAACTCAGAGGTCAAAGTCTCTTTTAAAGTCCATACAATCGTACTGGTCAAATCATATAAGAACCTACAGGTTAATGTCTGAAGTGGTCTTTTGAGGAAAGTACCACACAGATTTGAGTGGACTTGTCCAGACAGTGTAAGCATTTGTCAGTTATCGTGTAGCTGAAACTTAGAACTTTAAGGAGCTCAACGATTTGACGAAAAATACCAAAGTAAGGACATTTGGGTAGGCCGCATAAAGAACTCAAACTGCCAGACTAACATGAAATGAACCCCTAATATTGCGATCTAAAATCATATAAATAAAAGGTCATATGCGACTCCAAAATGAAACTTTTTTGCACTATGTATTCGATACTCATGTTATTTCTTATTTTCCAGATAAATACGAAAAAGAAATAAGAAGCACGAACACAAAACAGTTCCTCATAAATGCTATGAAGATGGTGTCCAACGAGAAGAAGCGACCAAACACTGACATCAACGAGGAGTTCCTGGCAGGATCCTTTAGAAAATTGGATTTTGACTAACTTTATTCTTATTGGTGTTTAGTTAAGTTTTGTTGTTAAGTTATTAATTATATCGAATTTGTAAGAAATTGGCTATTATTCTGTAAATACCACCGCACCGTGAAAACCAAATTTAAAGGAAAGTAAATCCTGCCGACCCAGAACTTTCCGAGTCACGAGGGTGACTTAGAAATTCCTAATGGAATAACCCAATATCACTTTGAGCCATCCTGGAAATGGCACCTAGGATTCCACACTCAGCATTTGCTCTTGGGACCACGAGACCAAAGATGAAAGTTCAGCCATATAAGTGAAACGGGGCCCATGAGTTACAGAGGCCTCAGTCAGCGGACTGGTGAAAGTTAACATTTGCTTCGATGACACCATTTTAGGATGCAGGGGCGGATCCAGGATTGTCATTTGGGGGAGGTGGAGGCTGTCACTTACTTCTGAGTAGACTTTGGGCTTGTGCCCGCCTCTGGATCTGCCAATGTTAGAATGCTCCATTTTTTTAGCTTACCTTGCTCGCTTTAACATTATCTCTCGAGCTCGCTTTGTTCCCTTTTCAATATAGACTTAACCTTACTCTTTACACGGATTTTTATCTTGCTTTGCTCTCTAATACAGAGTAACAAATTGTCAATGCCAAACCAACATATTATGCGACTAACAAAAATACTACTTTGCCTAAGTAGAAATGGGACACTACACCCTCCGAACAAACATCTCCTTAAAATAGGCGCCACGGACAGCACACTCTGCAGGGGCTGCTTTAACGCCAAGGATTCAGCCACATACGTCATACTGGAACGCGAGGCCTTGATTACCAAGTCCTCGAAACGATGAGGTCGTTCCGTGTTTTAAGCCCCCAGGAAACGTCTGTGCTTTTGGGTGGAGCTATTCTGGCTAACGTAGCTAGGACACCCACGCACAATGGACTGAATGGGAGTATTAGTGCGGAAAACGGAGTCCCTACTCTACACTACTCTATTCTTTGGCAAACTGAACGCAATATTATGTTAGATAGTATTCAGGTTACATCTGGAGTTGTTTACTATACGGACCTTGTCGAAACCAGAACAGATTTCCGTGCATTCAAGCGATTTTGGCATATCTATTATTGGAATCAAAAGTAGCTCACAATTTAGGACCCATATAGGTGTTAATATATAATCCGTGGTGCTTGGCAACTGGGCTTAACCCCGTTGGCCTAGCTTAATTCTGACTCCTGTTTGAATGAAGGGAAGTGGAAATTATAGATTTCCTACTCCTTCGCTTTGCTTTTCTGATTAATTTCGTTGCGGGATCCAAGACAGTTAAATCGTTTCTCCGGGACACGTCGAGCTTCATTAGCTCGGCGTTTTTTCAGGTGGTTGCCACTGTTGATTCTGGCTTTCAGGAGTTGCAGTGGTTGGGAATGTGTGGCGGGCTTGTCTACACTACTCTCAAGTGAAGAATTGCCTTTTCTCAGTTAAGAAACTCCAATTTATCTATGCTTTATAGGTATTGGAGGGTACTGGTGATCATTCCGTTATTTCACTTTGCGTTGACAAACACGAAAGTAGTGCAATCTTTTTTTTTGCCATAATATCAAAGAAGCCAATGTTTTTAAATCATGGTGGCTAAGTAGGTAAATGATAGCGAAGGAGCAAGCGGGCCGCGCGAGGGAAAGGCAAGGCCTTCATCCTAACCGCCGCTACAGGAGAAGACGCCCCGGGCGTCGGGAGTTGCAGGGTGATCCCCGGGCACCGTAGGCGCGGGCCTGCGGACGGCGAGCGTTGGGTGGCTCGCTGTCCGATCACCACCAGCCCCGGGTAGATGGCGCGTTGTGTTTCACGCGCGCCTCAAAGAGATGTCAGCATAGAAAAAGGGGCCCGCTAGGGCCAGAGCCTGCCAGGGTTGCGGAATTTGTTCGAAAGAGTCACCGCGGAACTGGAACGCAAAGGGCTTTAGAAGGAACACGGATGGGTTTTAGTCAGTAAGAGTCTGACACGCCCTTCCGCTCCACCCAAAGCGGAAGAAGTCATTTGATGATTTACCATCCTTAAAAAAAAAGTAGGTAAATGAGAACACAAAACTGCAATCAAACTAAATTTATTTGAAATATCACGCATAGTCACTTATATTGCCTAAATAACTAATCATATAACTTATTTTCTAATTATACCGATTTGTATTAAATGGAATTGTTCTCATTTAAAATGGAAAAAAGCAAGAGGTGATTGACGAGAATTCATCTCTACAAAAATAAATAGATAAAGTTAAAAAGCTGCTAGTTCAGGTGTTATTAAAATATTTGAACAACTCTTAGATTGCTAAGTTAGTTAGTTTCACTTTGCCTTAAGTACTGAGTAAAGGTAAAAGTTCTAAATCGGCACGATGATTAATGGAATTATCGTAACCTTTCTAAACATTACTCAAATATTAAAGTTTCAGCTAAGTGATTTTGAGAAGTTATTAACTTAATTTCACTGTAGAACCGAATCTTTAAGCTTTGGTATTATTGAAACACCATCGTTAGATTTTACACAAGTGCAAATATTTTTTTTATTCTACACCAACATCTCATTTCTTTTTTTCCCCCGTATTAAAATTTACACTAAAATATTCACAATTAATCAAGCCCTAAAAACAGTCACATCAGGTTTATTGTAATTTCACAAAGAATCTTATATTACGCCTTAACAATTTTGGATATTTCAAAATACTGGTAAGAACTAAAACTATATAGAAGTCTTTTCTGAAGGTATGCACACAAAGCATCATAAAAAACAGTGATAATAGTAGCAAACTCCGTAAGATCACACGAAAACGTATAAATTGTAGACTTGACTGTGCTCTGATTGGTTGCCATTTTATGTTCAGTTGACAATTTATCGAGAGTTTACAAACCCTCAAGTTATTTTATAATCTTACGGAGTTTGCCATTTTCCGGTGATATATATGTACATTGAAGTAGACAAAAGCAGAGGACTCCTAAATGACACGAAGACCCGATTTTTTTACCGTCCGATATCTTTTAGCTGAAGAATAACTAACTATGGTGTAACACTCGTAAATATCTACACAAGAGCTGCAAAACCGCCAAAGTTATCTAACTAATTAAACAAAGTCCAAAACAACAGACTACGATTATTAACGTCCGGTCTCAATACCGTATCTACCTTTGACCAACTGTCAAATTAGCTACCAGCTGTAGCTGAAACGTCCTGTTTTAAAGGCAACCATAACGTTTTAGCTACTAACTAATGTGACAGACATTTTTATAAAATACAAAATTCAAATTTCAGACAGTATTAGGAATAAATTGCTGCGCGCCAAAACTAAAATCACATATGGTTTTCGGCTGCTATTCTTAATTAAGACTGGGCTGGTCATGTCTGCAGCATGTCAGATAAGCTGTAGTTAAAAGTAGGTACTACTTATTGGATTCCATTAAATACAAGGCAACGTCCTTGTAGACCAACGCGAAGGTGGAGAAATGAACTTGGCAGAGGAAAAACGTTCGTGGAAAAGCAGGACGAACCCTTTGCCCATTCGTGGGACATAACGAGCTTATAAGCTTAACACTAGGATGCAGTGGAGCGTTGCTCTTAGGCAATTCAAAATCTTCGCAGAGCCAAACTCAGTCAAACAGACCGTGCATACCTCAATCATCATTATTACATAAATTAAACGTTTTCAGTTAATAACTAATCTAATTCTAATTTTCTGAAGGAACCTTCTACTCCAAACGTGTCAGTTATCTTTGATGCTGTAATCCTCTTTGATTCGTCGACGTTGAAGTTCTTGTCTTGATTCGCGTAGAATTCTTTCCAGGTGTCCGATTGTAGGGTTTCATACCACATGTCTATAAAGGAAAAAATTGTGATGTTAGAATGAGCATGTCTATATTTTTGGCAAGGGAAAGTAAAACTGATTTGAGCAGTTGTTTTATATGTCCTGGTATAGTGGCTAGATATTATAGCTAAAAGCTGGCCAAGATGAAATAGTCAGTTTTACGTGAGCCCACGCATGATGCATAATTTCTGCCGGTATATTTTGTCAACATCTCACCGTGTCAACTGTCATCTCATCTTGTTTGTATGGATTGACAGCTCACTTCATGTTCATTCACCTAAGTCAGGTTTACAGCTGGTTGAAGCAAGATTCTTGCTCAAAATCATCATGCAGCCACTGAAGTATGTATGCTCGTGATGGTATCCCGACACCAGTACTTTAACGGGAACAAGGCTGCATTGAAATTCAGGCTGCGACTGAGAATGCGTTTCACAGAACTTTCCCTCCCCATCGCCATCTGCTATTGGTTGAATATAACGAAAAGTACTTACTAGAAATATCCTGACAAGTAATATTGGCAGTACCACCGAGGTCTGTAGGGAATATTTCTTTAGGCAACACCGTGAATATCTTGTCAAAACCATCGTGTAAGTGCAATCTCTCCACATGTTTTTGTTTCATGATTTTCTTGAAAAGGGCCAAGATTGAGTGACCGAACGAAGGTACGTTGACTAGATGTAGGCCTTTAATCTTGATGGCGTAGCATGACTGTGGATAAAAAACGTAGTGTGAATTTTTTAAGTGTTGAAAAACCTTTGGATGTAACCCACGTGTTGAAGAAAAATTGTAAAAAAAACCTATTAAATTAAGTCGACAAGGCTTCGTGACATGTGAAATCTAATAATTTTGTACATTAAATTCATACATTTTCCGTTTTAATTAAGTGGCCTTGTAGCAAAATTAGGACAATGTAGTTTTTTTTTTTAGAAAAATGCCATTGCACACGGCATTTTTCTAACGCGCTGACACGCGCAGATAACGCAATTCAGACGCAGTACCCTCGTACAAATATTTATTTGCATCGATACAGACGCGCTGCAGTCGCACGTATGTATTGCCGTGTTTCTGCTATGTTTCTCACCCATACGAGAAACAAACGCGATATAGACGAGCTTTGAACGCGCTTTTCGCGCGCGTTTGTATCCCGTTGTACACGCGTTTGTATCGATACAAATGCGACAATCTGCTTTTTGGTGCCTCTTGGTTCGTAAAAAGCGCGTCGTCAGCGCGTATAAAATATGCCGTGTGCAAAGGCTCTAAGGGTTATATTAAAACTCACTGTAATATGATAATAAATCTTGCTTATCATAATCGGTGTGAACTGCATAGCATGGCTGAGGGTAGCATTGCTGAAGTCGAAGATCCAATGGTCTCCTTGCGAGGTCTCGTTGAAGAGCCTGTAGTCTCCCATCAAGAAGCCTAGCTTGGCCACGTCAAGAACTACCATGTCTGGGCTCAATATCCTGGAAAAGAAAATGTTAAAATTTGATTTCGTGAAATATTGTTTTATTTTTGTATGTGGAATTGTGTACAGGTCAAATATAACTTCGTGTCCGGAAAGTGCAAAGAAGATTGGAAAACCTTTTTTTTTATATCGGTTGGAAATCCTCATGGATCTCTTCCGGAGGGGTCTGTCAGACTCTTACTGACTAAAATCACCCCGGTGTTCCATCTCCCACCTACGCCGGGGATCGCGGGAACGGATGCGACTTCCATAATCCCGCCTCTGGGAGCCACCTCGCCTCAGCGGGGGGAGTGAGGTGTTTGACTCCCCCCGCTACGTCAAAGAGGGGCGCACGAGAACACCACGCGCTGCCACCTCGGGTCCGGATGAATGGAGGCCGAAGGACATCCCCAAGTCCGACGCCCCTGGACCCAGTTAGGGGGGCCGGAAGAGGGCAGCGTTCCTCCAACGCCCGTTGCGCCTGCCGCGGGCCGGCAGAGCGGTCGAATTTTTATCAAAATTGTTTCAGTGGTTTGGTTTTTAAATCAAAATAGCTGTAGGAAATATATCATCCAAATAAACGAAATTGCGTGTTTTGCTTTCCTGTGACTTTACAGTGGTGTTGTTAGGTGTGGGATACCACGAAAAAGTGTAAAATAACAAACTTTTATGCAAAAACAACCGACTTCTTTTTCAGTTCTAGTGTTTTTTTTATCATAGAAGTCTGTTGTATATTTTTGTAAAAAAGATTTTTTCTTTAATAACAAATGCACAAATGATACACACTCAACCATCTACTAACAGCAACTTCCAACCAAGTTTTACTCAGAAACAGTTACCTAACTTCCCACACACCCAAGATATAAAACAGAGCAGACATTTCTCGTAAGCCTGTTAAAATTTCACGAGTCGACTCCTGACAACGCTGGCAGCATGTAAACGACTTTGCCGGGCACTTGTAAATATTTGAACGCTTCCACGGTGCAAGGGGTCCGTTACAAATTGAAAGTGCATTGTGATTCCGAACGTTATTTTTTGAAGTTGGATTCGTGGTGAGTTTCACAGGATGCTTTATTAAAGTATTTTTGATGCAAAGTGTTTTATGTATAAGTTAGTCTTTTCATGCTAGGATAGTTGAAGTAATGTGCGTGTTTTTTATTAGAGTTCCGTACCCAAAGGGTAAAACGGGACCCTATTACTAAGACTCCGTTGTCCGTCCATCTGTCAGTCTGTCTGTCATAGGTATATAATTATTTCTGTTGCCGCTATAACAAAAAATACTAAAAAACAGAATAAAATTAATATTTAGGGGGCTCCATACAACAAACGTGATTTTTTTACTCGATATTGATAACGGTAACAGGTAGATGCTTGAAATATTCACAGAATATTGAGTTATATTATTCGCTTTAAAAAAAGGCAATACACCGGGAAGAGTGAAAGGCTAGGGGAAACCTTTGGCCAGCAGTGGTGTGTTGTGCCGATGACCGAGAGAATAGATAAAAAAGTGATTGTAATAATAAATAATAATAATCATTTATTTCAATCCATTTGATTATATTATGGTACTTACATTTAAAACAAAATTAAAAAATTACAATTAAAATTCAAACCAATATAAATATTTATTATATAAATATATACTTCGGCCGCGTGGATTAGTTACTTTGGGCAGCCATTTTTATTTTTTATTAACGCATAAACATATATTTATTTATTTTATATCAAGTTCCTACATGAAAAGTTTCATGGTTTTATCATCAATAATGACGGACTCCCAAACTTATAAAAATCACATAATCCTTACATATTTCCATATAAACTTTCATCCCTTATACCCTATTGTTATTTTACACCCCTGAGGGGAACACTTTTACAAAATTTGAATGTCATATTTATTTATATCGAATCAACAGCCTAAAAAATAAGTTTTAAACTTCTAGCTCTAAAAACGATACTTCCATACAACTTTTCATCCCCCTCTTTCAACCCCTTTTCTTTTTTTTAAGGATGGGAAATCATCAAATGACTTCTTCCGCTCTGGGCGGAGCGGAAGGGCGTGTCAGACTCTTACTGACTAAAACCCATCCGTGTTCCTTCTAAAGCCCTTTGCGATCCAGGGCCGCGGTGACTCTTCCGAACAAATTCCGCAACCCTGGCAGGCTCCGGCCCTAGCGGGCCCCGTCTTTTATGCTGACATCTCTTTGAGGCGCGCGTGAAACACAACGCGCCATCGACCAGGGCCTGGTGGTGATCGGACGGCGAGCCAACCAATGCTCGCCGTCCGCAGGCCCGCGCCTACGGTGTCTTTCAACCTCTTACAACCCTTTTTTAGCATTCAAAAGTAGTATTTGTCCTTTCTCAGGCTCTAGACTATCTGTGTACCAAATTTCATTGAAATCGGTTCAGTAGTTTTGGCGTGAAAGCGCGACAGACAGACAGACAGAGTTACTTTCACATTTATAATATTAGTGAGGATCAGTAAGGAAGTATGGATTAATTAATTAAGAGATTAATTAATAACATTATAAAATCAAATTATAATCATAAAAAAAATAAAAAATCGATTAAAATACGGCTGCCTCTGAGTCGTTTGTCTGTTTGTCATTCATTAATCATATAACAATGGTAAATGTACTGACAATCAAACCGCAAATACGTTCAAGATGGTGTTGGAGGTGGTGGTAGTGTTGTTACCGTTCCCAAAACCTGCATACAAATTAGAATACCCTTTTCTAGACTCTTCTTTAGAAGACAAAAAAAGTAAATAATAATATATAATTCTAATTTGAATGCATGGCTGTTTGCAGTTTGATTTACGAAGAACGCCTACCACTTTATGTCCGCAACATTTGGAGGATCGATGTAACCGAATAAAACAATATATATAAAAATCTGCTAAACTTAACTGTTTACAGGTACCTAAAATAATAAAGTGGAGCTAGTGTCAACCAATTCAAAATTAGTTCCACTATTTTCAGATATTTTAAAAATAGAACATGCCGTTAAAAAAAAAATATCATTAGTTCCATCAAGGAATTGTCCGTACTATGCAAAGTGGTATTTTATCGATAAAAATTATAGTCAAATATTAAAACGTTCAAATGGTTTTGTCATTTCGACTTAACTAAAAGCATTTATTTTTATAAAACCATTTATAGGCACCATTTACAGAAACTCCACGGAGTAACCGTCCTTTTAAATCAATATTTTATTGCAATGTTAAATGGTTACACCATTTGTGTGGAAATTATACAAACATATATGTGAAAACGATGTAGAAAGACTTGCACGATCAAGTATCCGGAGTGAAGAAGCAACAATTTAATTGAAATAAACCGTGGCAGCTGAGAGATGACCAGTCCTAGCTGACGGCGGTCGCTCACGAATATGACGCCTGCGCTAGCACCATTTGGCTCAACCACTTTGAAGGGTTCCAAATGATATAGCACCATCAGCCAGACTTTTGAGTCAGAATGACACTCACAACTGCTAAGGCACATTTATAGTTTAAGTTTCGACAATCACTATCGCCAAAAGAATGCCGCTTTGTTTAGAGCCCCAAGTTAAACTAGTCTGCCGTCTGCCTGTCTGTCTATAGTGGTTCAATATTCCCAGAGTTGCTATCCAAACATTTCTTATGTGCTTACCTGTATAAAAGAACCCGATGATTCTCCTTAGTCCTCATCGGAGGAACGATCCAGTATCCCTCCTTCAGATATTTATCCATGAGAGGAGAGAGGGGCGCCCTCCCTAGCAAGAGGTCAGGCATTCTCGCCCTGGCGGAGAAGTAGTTGTCAATCTTCTCCTTACACTGTTCTACGCTGAAACCTCTCGATTTCAGGTGGCCAATGATCATTTGGTCGTCTGGAAAAGAATAAAAGTGAAATAAGAACATATAGGAATTTCGAGATTAAACTTTTGTAAAGGACTAGCTGTTGCCCGCGACTTCATACACGCATAACCAGTTTTTTTTTCCGTTCCCGTAAGAATTACCCATATCTGTATAGCCTATAGGATTCCTCATAAATGTGGCTATCGTATATAAATAGAATTTTCCAAATCCGACTGGTAGTTCCAGAGGTTAGCGCGTTCAAACAAACAAAAAACAAATCTTCAGCTTTATTATTATTAGTATAGATTTGACAAGTTAATGATTCAACAAGATTAAAATCAACATAGTCTTGCTACAATTATTCCACCCACTTTTTCTGTAATCGTCATAATCATAATATAATCATTAATAGCTGTGACTAAAGAAGTTTCATTTTAATTAAAAAACCCCACGTTGGGTTTTCCCCTTGTTATTGAGGTGGTTAACTGACCACAAGATTAAAAGCAAAACTGACTTGAGCTGGACCCGGAACAATAACAATCTACATTTTAAAACAATAAATGTGAAATAATCCGTCTGTCTGTTTGTTACCTCTTCACGTCTTAACAGCTGAACATATTTCAATGAAACTTAGCGCACGGGTATGACCATGATTTTCCTGGATGACACATTACAGTGTTTATACCTAGGTATATGTTCCCTTGGGACGATTTTGAACTTACATGCTAGCGAAAACTTGGCAAACGGCTAGGCCATGTTCTGGATTAGGAAAAAATATACTTTTATGCAATAGAACTAAGGTTACAGACATAGCTTGAAGGATCGCCAAACTGAAGTGGCAGCGGGCAGGGCCCATTGCTCGCAGAACAGATGGTCGATGGGGCCGAAAGTTCTGGAGTGGCGACCGCGTACCGGAAGACGCAGTGTCAGAAGGCCTCCTACAGGATGGATCGATGACCTGGTGAGGGGCGCGGGTAGCCGATGGCTGCGAGATGCACAGGACCGGTTATTGTGGCGAAACTTGAGGGAGGCCTATGTCCAGCAGTGGACGTCTTTCGGCTGATATGATGATGATACTTTTTATCCCGGGAGTATTGTCCCTTGGGACGATTACATACTTTTAAGCGAGCGAAGCTGTTGTATATTCATACTCTTAATAAACAAAAAGTTATGATCTTGAGTCTTTTCTCCACAGTTGTCATTCAATAAAGAAAATTTAATACACTTCCTGCATTATTCTTTTATAATATATTCTTTTATTTATTATACGTAATAAAAGTGTTTACTGACAGAAAAGGTCACTGTAGTTTACTGGCTATAAATCTTCTTGATAATAGATTAAGCAGGTACGTTTCAATTAAGTAAGTATGGTGAATCATTTAAACGATTCTATTAGAATTAAACACTTACAGCTTGAAAGCTTGTTTTTTGTCTTCAAATCGAGTGGAGAGGGAAGTTTTTCTCCAAAGGGCTTAGAATATAGCTGTATCTAATATACATACAATAGTGAATAATTTAAAATTAACGGTCAAGGTTTTTGTCAGATATGTTGCGACTCACAAATTCATTTTAATTATGAGCAAGGTTGAATTTAAAGAAAAGAAAGAAATAAAAAAAAATATTATTTGGGACTCGCACAAGACAAACAAACCAGTAAAATAAAATTAATAACTAAACAGTATAATAAAATAATTAAAATAATAGTAATAAATAAATAATAATAATAAATAATAATAGATAATTATTAATAAAATATTGTTAATAATTTCTTTCTTTTCAATAATTATGACGATAGTTCTTTCCTAGGCCCTTTCCCTAAAGCCGAAAAACGTACCGATTGGCGATCTCCTGTTCACTAAATTTATCTAAGATTCAAAAAACAAATCAAGTGGATAAAGTCAATAGTTATATCAAACCAATACCTTACTTTTCCAGTTATTCCGGTTGCATTTGCAATGACGTCAATCATTACAAGTTAATTGGAAAACACTGCATTCCAATCGATATAAGTAGTTATTTATTGGTAACCAATAACAAAGGTATGGCGAAATCGAACCAATTTCAACATAATTAAGGCAGTGTCCGCATTGTGGATATTGCGTGCAAACTGAACATAACTGAAGGCCGTTTGTGACAAGCTTTTCAAATGACGTTCTTATGTGTTGGATTCTCCCCATATTATTCACTAAAAAGTCACAGGAAAGCAAAACACGCGATTTCGTTTACTTGGATGATATATTTTCTATTTCCTCCAGCTAATTTGATTTAAAAACCAAACTACTAAACTGAGTTCGTTAGAATTTCTATGATACCAATCGGAACATATACCCTTTTATATATATAAAAAAAAATGAAATCGTTTCATAAATGACGGAGTTATGAGGTAACAAACATAAAAAAAATACAACCGAATTGAGAACCTCGTCCGTTTTTTGATATCGGTTGAAAACTGAATCCAGTGTACTAAAAAGGGTAAAGAATCATTACGTTATTTTGCAAAAAAAATTAGACATTGTGAAATTGACAATGACACAAACATAAAAAAATACTACAGAATTGAGAACCTCCTTCTTTTTTTGAAGTCGGTTAAAAAGTGATGACAATTACAAAAAGTATTAAAGTAAATAATTTAAAAAAACTGCAATACAAAATATGACGCATATCGTACGTGCGTCAGGACCGTTGTGGTTTTGAAGTTCAAAGCAGTTTTAGTGCATCACCTCATAAAATGTTATTTTATAAAAATATTATTTTTTCCACTTACTGAAATGTAAGGATAAAATAATATATTATATACCTTCATGCATTTCGTTATAAGTCAATAAACATACACATGTATCATTACGATTTCTAGATTTGCCTTGGTTTACGTCACATAAAAGTATAATTTGATGGTACTAATAATTTTTGTTTTATACCAAAACGTGGAACGATTTATATTATGCTATAAGACATCCTAAGTATACGGATAAAATGTTGCTGGGCTGTCCAATATTAACGAAAAAAGTCCAAATAAATAAACAAACAATATGATGACTTCAGACTGGGGGCTCATGGCTCAACAATTTTATAATTGGTCTAACCATAAGGCGTCGACCTAATTGGCTAACGATGACGAGATTAAAAACACACATTTCTTTAGAGTATCCTAATTGAAGCTTGCAAATCATTGCGCGAGCACTGGATCATTTTCACGATCATTTTCATCGCGCGACGAAATCGCATCGTTAACTCGTACGATCGTTAGCCAATTAGGACGACTCCTTACATGGAATTGTTACTGCGAATCGAGCGCTTATATACCTAACCTTCTTCCCGTGAAAGAATAATATGGACATTCCTCTCTGAATAAATAAGTAATCCCAGGTTCCCGGGATTGAACAATTTTGTAAAAACAACTATAACAAACTTAATAAAATTATAGCATGGTTATTTTGATTTAGTATCTTTATTTTATTCAAAACAAATGGAATACCTATAAAAATTACAATGAGAGTTCACAAAGAGTTCTAACTATATTTTGTATGCGGGCACTTTTAGCAATCTTAAGAATTTCGAACGATTCCGGGATCCGGGATTCTGAAAAGCATGTCCGTATTATACTTTCGTGGGACTAAAAGTGAAGCTTAGGTATATTAGAGCCCGATTATCCGATCACTGGTCATTACGGATAGTCAGGAGCTCAAAAGTCTGCCTACCAAGGGGTGTCGTTTTATCCAGTAGCTGGATTGCGGAGGTCAGGTATGCAGTAGCTCCATAAAACCTTGGTTTTCAGTTGCCTCCAGATATAATGAAAGCCGACCCCAATATACAAAGTCAAAGTCAAAATCAAAGCGTTTATATCTATTAGGCAATTAAACGGCACTTTTTAACGTCATCATTTACAGTTCAAATAATAGTACCAAAATTAATAAAGTGACTATACTGTCCATTCGGAAAGATAGATTCTTATGGAGAAGAACGGACAAGAAACTCCATAGTTACTTATTTCAAATAATGGTTTTATAATATATGGTATACACGTAGTAACGTAAGTGTTTTCTATTGTTATGTTTTGTATAATTGTATATGTCACCGGAAAATTGTGACTCCGTAAGATTGTAATAAATTATAAATTTATCATAAATGTTTATTAGATTATAAGCAATAAGTCTCGATATATTATGAATTACATTCAAATTCAATAGTCTCCAATATATCCGTGCTTTTTAAGAAAAAAAAAATAGTTTACAATCTTACGGCATTTGCGATGCTCCCGTGACATGTACATTACATATTTTTTGAATGAAATGGCTGGTTAGGTAAGACAGTCGAATGAATGAATGATGACACTAATTATCTAGTTCCTAGTTTTACTTCACAGTGAAAAAAACAAGATCATTTGTGAGCATTATCCAAGCGTTTAATGCTAATCACAAATGATTCTAGCCTTGGTGTTACTGAGGATATTTACTTGCTTAATGTCTATAACTAGATATTAATTATTGTATAATTGCGAATTTCCTGCATTGTCACGATTAGAAATAGATAAGATCATTGTTTAAGTTATATTTGAACTGAGGAGATTAGATTTCAACTATGTTCTCTTGTTATAATGAGGTGGGAATGTTCGGTTTAATGAATTCTGCGATTTATATAAGATCTCATTAAAATAGATGGAATTTTTTTACACGGCGTTCAGTACGTCTAACCAAAGATATTCCAGCATAAAAAAATATTGATTAATGTGATTTTATTTTGACCTAAAATTATGAATTGAGAACTTTTTTAGTAAGTATATTTATTAGCTGTTCTTTTTTTCTTGTATCAAATTTGGTGGTTTGTCCATATATTTTGATGGGATCTTATATATCATTTCATGTAAACATCATTAATAAGTGACTTGTTCATCTTTCTTAGTGACCAACCAACTCTCTTTGACAATCGAAAATGACCTTTAAATGGTGCTATGAATAAAAACCGGGATCAACGCAGAGGGGTCTCGGTATTTAAAATGTTGGGCATTGCTAATCTTTGAAGATTAGCCAGTGGCTGATTTAATAAGTCCCTCTTGAAATGGAATTCGAAATCGAAACTTGCATAAAAAAAACATGTTTTTTTTTGGTTTTTGTATAAATCGTTAGTTATATTTGTGTAAGTTCATTATAAAAAATATGATATTTATTTGCTCATAAATAGAGTCAGTTATTTAGGATAAATATAGGCACAGTTTGCAAATAATAGTATGATCTCATAATGATGATAATGAGCCATGGTTTTACCCATAAATTAATTATTAATTGCGATCACATAGTTTGGTTTAGCATGAGAATATAAGTGGATTCGGTCATTCACCTATTGTTTAAATATAAGTTAAATTTAAGCAGAGTTTACACAACGAAATTCTACGGTTTTTCCATTTACTTGAAATTATTGATTGTTAGGTATCAGAAGGGATTGCGGAATTTGTTCGAAAGAGTCACCGCGGCCCTGGAACGCAAAGGAACACGGATTGGTTTTAGTCAGTAAGAGTCTGACACGCCCTTTCGCTCCATCCAGAGCGGAAGAAGTCATTTGATGATATCCCATATAGGAGGATATCATCAAATGACTTCTTCGCACGTACGCATTCGCATCGTAGTCGCAATCTATCAAAAACACCTCTAATTTCTCTACATTTTCGGCAAATTGCGTCTGAGATGCGAATGTGAACGTTGCTTGAAATTTAGTAGAATTGATCATAGAATGTCTTGAATTGAGATAGTCATGTATGAAAACAACATGTTTCAGCCGCTGTTGGTGGGTAATTTCACAGTTGGTCAAAGGTTATTGAGACCGGCCATTAACGATGCAAGTGACTAACGGCCGGTTTCAATCACGTATCTACTGTTGGTAGCTAATTTGACAGTTAGTTAAAGGTAGGTACGTTATTGAGACTGCCCGTAAAAGAGTTATGATCACGAATGTAGACAGATGTAGAGGAAGAGAGGTACTAAAGAAAATATAGATGGATTTTGTGTTGAGTGATATGAATGAAAAGGGAGTCAGTAATAGTGTGACGATTGGCAGGATGGAATTGAAGACGAAAACGTGCTGTGCCTACCCCAAGTAATATGGAATAGGGGCAGAAAGATGATGACAGTTTTTCCTTAGCCAATTATCCCATATCAGCCAAAAGACGTCCACTGCTAGACATAGGCGTAAGCCCAAAGGGAGGGGCCTGCCATAATCACCACGCTTGGCAGGCGGGTTGGCGATCGCAGTGTAACTGTTGCAATGCACGGAGAATGCTGCTGCCCATTCTCTGGTGAGTCCCTTTATCGCCTCTTACGGAGCCCACGGGAAGTGATGGGATGGTGCTATTCTTTACGTACGACAACCTACTATAATATGTGTTAATTTCTAATCTATTCATACGTCATCAGTTAATCACGGAATATTTATTCCAAATAACTCGTGTTGGAAAGAGTTATGATTTATTTTTATCCAAGTGCTAATGACAAACTGGTTACTCGGTAAAAAACGATTTGCCCTACAAACGTACAGAACGACACAAATACTTTATAACTGTGTATGGATAAAATTAGTTTGCACCTAAAAACGGATAAGATAAATTATTGTTAAAACCGGACTTTTTGGGAAGTACATTTACAAGAAGTCATCGTCCTTAAAACGATTATGGAAATGTTTTGTTTTCTATTGTTTAGAATTGAGGGATTAAAATATTAGACTAATTATCTTATTCACACGGTTGTTTTTGAAGTTTCTTGTATCTCGTTACAAAAGTATATATAAATATGAATGAGCCTAATTTGTTTCTTGGAGTGGATTTGTTCTACTATATTTTTTATACTTTTATTTATACACTATTCCTAAACAATCAAATAGATATCATTCATATTAACGACACAGTTGGCGCAATGGTTGAGCGATTGACTGCTGCGCTGCGTGTCGCGGGTGCGATCCCCGCACGGAACAAATATTCGTAAGGCGTACAGATAGTTGTTCCGGGTCTGACTGTTTGTGTATGTGAGTTCATATGATTGTAAACGCACCCATGATACAGGAGACATTCCTAGTGTGGGGCAACGTTTTAAAAAAAAATAAAAAAGTCCGTAACGACTGCCAAAGATTTACAAATGACCGCCGGAACCAACGGCTTAACGTGCTTTCCGAGGCACGGAGGAAGTTGGTATGTTAAGATGGTCACCCATCCACAGACCAACCTTGGCAAGCGTTGCTTAGGCTTGAAGATCCACCCGTGCGGCTGTTATAATTTTGCCACGAGCTCCTTACTTACTGGCATTATTATATATTTAAAAAAAAACGTTGCCCCACACTAGGAATTTCTCCTGTATCGTGGGTGCGTTTACAATCATATGAACTCACATACACAAAGAGTCAGACCCGGAACAACTATCTGTAGGCCTTACGAATATTTGTTCCGTGCGGGGATCGAACCCGCGACACGCAGCGCAGCAGTCAATCGCTCAACCACTGCACCAACTGTGTCGTCAAACCACCAGGTAAGTACCATATACAAATAACTACCAGGTAGGTACCTAAACAGGCTTAACTGGTATGTCAAAGTCAAAGTCAAAGTCAAAACGTTTATTTCAATTAGGTCATTAAACGGCACTTTTGAACTTCATCGTTTACAGTTCAGTAAAATAATAATGTTACATTAATAAAGTGACTCTACTGTCCATTCGGAAAGGTAGATTCTTATGGAGAAGAACGGACAAGAAACTCCATAGTTACTCTTTTCAAATAATGATTTTACAAAATTTGGTATACAAAAATTAATTTAATATTATGTGAGGACGATGCACCCAGAGTATGCTACTTAAAGAACAAAGTATCACCAGCAGAGGTAAACTTATTAATTTCCTAAAGAAATTTAGGTAAATTGTACTCACATATTTACAAACATTGGAACCATTAATTAAACAACAGTGTGTGAGTCAACAGAAAAATAAAAACACAAAAAAAGAAACAGTATATCTATAAAGTTAATACATAAATCAACCAGTTTGACCTTCACCCTTGATTGTCCTATGGAGCAGGACCAGCATGTTTCCAAGCATTCTTATCCTGAATGTAATCTTCTAATTTGTAATATGCTTGTTCACAAAGTGTACTTTTAACATGAGTTTTAAATTTTCTTTCATTTAGTTCTAATATGTCAGAAGGTATTTTGTTGTAACATTTAACACAATACCCCATGAAAGAAGTGTCAACGTACTTGCTAATAACCAGCAACTACCAGTATTACTTATGCTAAACTTAGGTCCTTATTGACTCGCATAATTTTGTTCTATTATGTACTATTATGTACCTACCAAATTGGGATCGTATCTTCAAGGTTAATTTCTGTCTATAAGCTATTTTTTTTTGTGAGTGTCGTCTCGCTGTTCATGTTCATGTCATGATAAGATTTTATTGAATAAATTATTAACTTATTTTTATTTAGTTATCTATTTATTAATAAATAAAGTTGTCATGGCTCCATTGACTAAACTATCGCACTTTAAACCGTACGTCACAGTAATGTAAAAAAAGTCTTTAAAAGTTGACGAGAGCTAAATTTCAAAAGGAATCCAAGTTATTCTATTTTGAATATATAATATATATTTAAGTAAACGGAAATAAACCAAGTAAATCATACTATAAAAATATTCATTAACAATTTAAATGTGGATTTCCGAGTCTATTTTTATCAAGGATATAATTTTTCACTAACTAGTCCAGTCACCAACAGAAAGATCTTATAATTCTACATTTATATGCTTTGTAGCTCGTAGTTAAATAATCAAAGCCGCCAGGTCAATCTTTAAGGTTAAGCAACGCTTGCCAAGGTTTGTCTGTGGATGGGTGACCATCTTAACATACCGAGTTTCCTCTGTGCCTCGGAAAGCACGTTAAGCCGTTGGCCCCGGCTGTCATTTGTAGATCTTTGGCAGCCGTTACGGATTGTCAGAAGCCAGAAAATCTGACACCAGTCTTGCCTAGAACTACCGTGTTACCCAGTTAATGGGTTGTGGAGGTCTGGTAGGTAGCCGCTCCACGTAAAATACTGATATTCAGCTGAATCCGGTTTGACTTGAAGCCGACCCCAATGTAGTTGGGAAAAGGCTAGGCAGGTGATGAAATACTCTGTATATTAACTTCTTATTATTATATTGATATTGAAATTTCTTATTCTATAGGTATTTAGTTTTAGTCAGTTGATGTTCCGCGCCTTTGTTCATTTTGCTAAAGCCTGGGGTCTTTAGGCTCTAGACAAGTGTCATTCTGACAGCGGAAGCGTGGCAAAGGCGGTTGCCAAACGTCAGAAATGTATGGGATTGACAAACGCTGTCGAAATGTCACGTGAGCAATCCCTTATATTTTGGCATTTCGACAACCGCCATCGCTAATATAGTGGCAGTTTGTCTAGAGCCTTTTATGTCAAGAGCTTTCTTAGTTAATTGCAATCAGTTATGTCAATTATTGTCAAAAGTCAAAAGTCAAAAGTCAAAACGTTTATTTCAATTAGGCCATTAAACGGCACTTTTGAACGTCATCGTTTACAGTTCAGTAAAAATAATAGAATTACATTAATAAAGTGATTCTAGTGTCCATTCGGAAAGGTAGATTCTTATGGAGAAGAACGGACAAGAAACTCCATGGTTACTCTTTTCAAATAATGATTTACAAAATTTGGTATACAAAAATTAATTTAATATTATGTGAGGACGATGCACCCAGAGTATGCTACTTATAAGAACAAAGTATCACCAGTAGAGGTAAACTTATTCATTTTCTAAAGAAATTTAGGTAAATGGTACTCACATATTTACAAACATTGGAACCATTAATTGTAGGTGGGTCAATGACCGTTATTACAAATTTATCAGGCGTCGACCATAGAAACTTCGAAAACGTCATGAGTAAATTGATGACGACGTAAAAAAATACGAGTGAAGGTATTTGATGTTTTCCTATAATTGGTTTAGTGTTTGTAACGTCTATAATATCGGTCTATATTTTGGAACCCTTAAATACACCACCTTATATCGTGTTGCCAAAAACAAAGAGTTATTATTGTATTTTTGTTTGTATTTCCATTAAGTTGCACCTGCCATGTTTTGTCTCTACACCACCGACTGTTAGAAAATGCCTAAGAATGAAGTCCACCTTAGTACAGTGTTCAAGGGAAAAACCCTCGATTACTGTCAAGAAATAACAAGAGATGGCTGTCAATTTGATGATTCGAAGTGGAGTCGAGTGGAGTTAGAATACAGGAGTTATAATTTTCAAATAACTTCACTTTTTATTTTAGCATATATATATGTATTTTATTAGTATTATATATATTATCTGTATATTCTTTCCGAAATGTTAAAATTCAATTTTGTATCTTAATTTTATTTATTGTACACCTACCACAGTATAGTCTTATCAACCCAAAGGTTGACTGGTAGAGAATGCCTTGATGCATTAAGTCCGCCCATGTACCACTATTGTACATAAAGTTTAAATAAATACTATTGTTTTTTGACCCCGTATGCAACAGGAAGTACAAACTCTATCTCAAACATTTATTTGTACGCCGTACCCCGGTTTCTTTATGTTGCAAGGTGTAATTGCGATGAAAAATTTAAAAATAATCCAGTCTTGACGGTCGGGTAAACAAGATAGTTGTCAGGCATCATGAACTGGGTCTATCTGTCGGACAAGCATGCCCTTTTAGTACCAGTTTTTTAGTGATCTTTTTTCCGTTCAGTTTACGCATTTTGCTGGAAGATCTTTGTGTCAAGAATGAAGTTGATATATGGGACAGTATTCATGTGTTGACTAAAAAATTGTAAGTTAGTTATGTTTTTTCTAAATTTTTAAAGGAGTCTTTTATCCACAATTTACTAGTTGACCGGGTAAACTTCGTACCACCTTAACTTGATTTGATATTAACTTTTTTTGTTCCTAAACCACCACTGTATTAGAGTGAACAAAACAAACACAAAAATATATCTGCTTATATAATTATAAAAGACTAGCGGACGTCACGCGGTTTCACCCGCATATTTCCCGTTCCCGTAGGAGTACGGGGATAAAATATAATATGCTATGTTACTCGCTGATAATGTAGCTATCTATTGCTGAAAGATTTATTTAAATCGGTTTAGTACTTTTTGAGTTTATTCGTTACATACAAAAATACAAATCTTTTCTCTTTATAATATTAGTAATAGATATATGTAGAAGTACAGAAATAGATGATTAAAGAAGACATTTTGAAACTTTTTATTTCTTACAGGGTTTTGGCCATAGTGATTGTTATGTTTATAAATACTTTGTAATGTGCGGTTTATTTGCATGGAATAAACTATTTTAGTATATAATTTTTGAGTTTGCATTTATTTTAAGCCTCGTAGTTGTTCTATTTTTAAGTTCTTTGGAGTCTGCTATTTAGGAGGGATTTTTGTAGTTAATAAATAGAACAAATAAGAAAAATAATCTTTTATCTAATCCCTTAGCTTCAATTAATAAGTTTAAAATAAACAAAATCTTCTAGAATTCCCGAAGAAAGGTATTGTGTTGATTATATGAATATAACCTTCAAAAGGTTCCTATTACGTAGTACTTACACGATTACGCACGTATTACCATTTGCAATGAAAAGACGATAATAGAACAAACAAATATCATCATCGTAAATTAAACAAACGCTGCCAAGTAAATCTGTATGAAAATGTGTGAGAGTTCGGATGTACCTTTATCATTGTACCATTGATTGATTTGCATTTATCTCAAGAAAAGTATAGTTTTCGGAATAATTGTTGTCTTCGTAAAGTTAAACCCGTGAAGCTACTCCAGCTTCAACCATAGAAACATACTAAGCGCAGGTTTTTGTATTGTCATGATTACAATAAAATATTAAATAGAATCTCTATGCCATACCCTAAAACGAACGTAGACAATTGACTGTCCTCTGCGACTAGAGCAAGTAACACTCATCGAAACGTTATATTGTACCTATCATTGCATGTTTGCGTACTACAAATGAGAACAAACTTAGAAGCTGAATTCTAGGAGCCAGAAGTCTGGGACTGGCTTTAATTTCTATAAAAAAATAAATAATAATAATTATATATTATTAAAAAAATATATTATTAATAATAATATAGTATAGTAATAATAATAATAAGTAGTATAGTATATGTAGTAATAATAATATTTTTTTTTTATTAATATATTATTATTATTATTTATTTTTTTATAGAAAATAAATAATAATAATAATATATTATTAAAAAAATATATATATTATTATTACTATTATATTTATTTATTATTATTATTATAAAGGCCGCCACAAACAAGTTCGATTAAGCAAATGGCAAGCTGACCTGTGTGACTGTCTTCTGGTTGACCTGAAGTTGAGGTTTTTAAAAAACTCAGAAGCTTCTTTCTGACGGGTTACTGAGGCACAAGACCCTACCTATCTAGCTTTTTCCGAACTATATTGGGGTCGGCTTCCAGTCAAACCGGATTCAGCTGAATACCAGTTATTTACGTGTTGCCTACTAGACCTCCACAACCCGCACTGGGTAACTCGGTAGTTCTTGGTAAGACTAGAGTCAGGTTTACTGGCGTCTGACTATCCCTAACGACTGCGAAAGATCTACAAATGACAGCCGGAATCAACGGTATAACGTGCTTTCCGAGGCACAGAGGAAACTCGGTATGTTAAGATGGTCACTCGTCCATAGAGCAACCTTGGCAACGAGCTCTTCGCTCCTCTACTGAGGCATAGGACGTTTGTTTAAACTCAGTAGTACGCAGATTATCGAAGCGCATACCTTTTAAAACTGTAAGTATGGTATGATTTCAAGAAGGACTCACGTAATTGTCCTTGGGGCAAATGTGGTTGCTTTTCGTACCACTCCCGAATACTCTTGATCATCTCCTCCAAAGCCTTGTGGTTGATGTTGTAGAGCTTGAGCAAAACGTCGAGGTCGCCATCCCTGATAGTAAGCAGCTTGCTCGCGTTCAAGGAATAATCGAAGTTTTGGTACTGTGGAATTAAAAAGGAAATCTTAGATTAGTATTTTTGCGTAGTAGTAGTGTAGTTTTTGAAAGGTCTTCCTTATTTTTTGGTGAGGAAACTGTGGTTTTAACTGATTTGATAAATAAAAGAGATTGTTGTTGGTTTATTATGCAAATAAAATGATTAGGTTTAAGTGCCTTAACAAAAAATTTGTCTCTGAAGTAAGTTTAAAAATTAACTAATTGTAATGTTATGTTTTGCAAAAGGCTATTGGAAATTTCGAAATTAAGAAATTGTAATGTTATTTGTTGCGAAAGGCTATTGGAAATTTCGTAAAATGTTTTTTTTTTTTCTGGTTCTTTTAAAGTGTTATTTGCAAGAAAGAAAGAAAGAAAAATGTTTATTTGGGACTCGCACAAGACAAACAAACCAGTAAAATAAAATTAATAACTAAACAGTATAATTAAATAATTATCTGTGCGAGGCCAAAATGGTCCCTATCTCAGCTATTTATTTAAATGGGCTGGGAAGGCCAACCCCAAGTACATAGGAAGAAGGCCTAGCAAGATTATGATGACGATTTAGTTTGTTCTTATAATTAGGAATTAAATATAATTTTATTTAATTATCATTATTAACAATGTAAAAACACGCAACTACAATAGCATAATTATCCTTATTATCTTTGGATAATTGTCATTATGTTTTAGTTATAATTATATATGTACCACTTATTTAAGTTAATAATGTGGGATGACCTGACTGTTGCTTCAATGTATTTAACATTTTATGAAAACTTTTATTTAATTTAGAAAAGTTTTTAAACACAACATTTTAAAAAGTTAACTTAGAAAAATATTAATTACCGGACTGTTATTTTAATGTGTTTAATAATTTATAAAACTTTTTTAATTTAAAAAAGTTTTTAAACACAACATTTTTAAAAGTCAACTTAGAAAAAATATGAATACTCACAACACACGTCCCATCTCCGATAGTCATTTTGCACTGATTTTCTCACAAACGCGCACTAAACACTTGGTTCTCGCAACACTACCTGACAAAGTCTGTACCACTCAGCCTCCGTTCAATTTATTATATTAGCGCTCTGCGTAAAAACAAAAAACTTTTGCGACGGATTCTATATTTAGAATCACTACCTTTTGGTTAAATTGAATAAATAAATTGTTTAACGAACGATACTTTCATTAAAATGTCTATTTTAAAAATCACTACACATCTGTTGTCAGTTTCGAATAGTATATATATTTATTTTGTTACGTGTTTTATTTATTTTCAAATCAAGTTAAATTAAAAGTTGTTTGTTTTGTTATTGTAATGATTTGTTTTCAAACGATATCCTGCCTTCGTAGCTACACTAATTATGTGCAGTTATAGGAAAACTTCGCTCTATTTATTAAAATCATAAGTTAGGAAGGTAAAGACTGTGCGTCAGGTTTTAAATCTAGAATGGACACATTAGCATTGAATAATTTCACGCTTTTTAACATAATATAATACTTTAAGATTGAAACATTAATTGTATACTTATTATAAGTAAATAATGTGCAATTGTGCATGACTTACAAAGTGATTAGGTTATTACCTATAATATATTTACAGTGACAAGCATTTACAAGGAAAACACTGCTAACATTTAAAGAATATCTATATATTGTCTATATTGGTAGTATTAGTACACAGACATTATAATGTCTGTGCACTAATAGACGACGATAAACGGTGTTGGATGGTGAATTATGATGACAAACCATCAAATATCTACCAAGAACGGTTTTAGAAAAGGAATATACCAAAACAATGTTTATGCCCGTACTATAATTATAAATTAAACAACAGAACTAATATTTACGATAAAGAAAGCAAACACAAAATTATAATAGGTATAGTAGTCACATATTATATGATATATCAATCACAGAAAAAATTCTATCGGTACACAGTTACATAAGGAAATTACGAGACTTTGGAAATTAACTGAGTCATATCAACAACAGGTGTTGTCCGAAACAAATACGTATTCAACAGTTTTAATGCAATCAATAATATCTATTTGTGTTTACATTCCTAAAATTACAAAAAAAAAACTGCCATATTAAACAATTAACAATTTCACTGCAATAGTAATTCATCATCTCAAAATAATAATTAGGATCTCATTTGGTTCACACCCGTGAGAGACACAAAAACCAGATACTTGAGACAACACAAAAAATATATTTACATAACAATGGCTGAACAAACACAATCCTTATTTTATAACGAAGCCAGTTTTTAACAAAGAAATATTTAATACATTTTAGAATCAACATAACGACAGTTTGATTACATTTTTTATTTATTTAATTATATTTCAGTTTTTATTCGCTCTGGTTTTTAATTGGTCTTCAACGTATTAAAAAAAATTAAAATCGTCACTGGAAAAGAGAAAATGCGAAAGCGTTTTAGTGGTACTTTTGGGAAATGAGGTTTAAAGTTTTTTTTATATCTTTTTTAATTTTATTCCGATTTTATTAATTTTAAAATATTCTGCCAGCGGTTTCGCCTGCTGGAAGTTCGAATATTATCCGAACCTAGATGTAAAAAGTATTTATGAAATTTATTTATATTTTGCCGAATAGTTGTCGATTTAGCAACGCATTTTTAGGACAGATCTCTCAGATGCGTCCTAAAAATGTGTTGCTAAAGCATAGTCGTAGTAGCGTAAGCATATTCATTAGTAAATCAAAATTGGTTGTCTGTAAAGTCGGTTTACGGACGATAGTTTAACGTGACAACGTCATAACAAAACATTGATAAAATGATCTTAACGTTACAATGAGCGTAACGTTACAATTTGTCATCCTTTTTCGTGCGTGCAGCCGGCGTCATCGATTTATTAGACATTGTCACGTCAAAAACATCGGTAAACCATCGCTTTTACTATTGGTAAAGCGCCAAAAATTGGCTCAGATTGTCTTGAAACCTTAACAGATCGACGCAGAAAAAAAACAAATCCAACGATATACGTCATATTGGCTCAAATGGTGCTTTAGCATTCTCTCCTTTCGAGTGACGAAATAATGATTATTTAACTGTCTGAAGGAAAATTTTGTCGTCACATTAAATTAATCATATTTGATATTTACCTTGTAGGAAAACCACAACGACTGTGTAACCTGCCAATGTAAGCCGACCAACATCGTTATTTTTTGTTTTTGCAATACACTGAATAAAAATATATTCGCACGGGACTATGAAATTTTTTTCACTTGTTTTATCTGTATTGTATTTATTTACCAGCACTTCACCCGCAACTTCGTATGCGCATATCCCGTTTTTTTCCGCTCCCGGACAGCCAATGGCCTTCCTTATGAATGTCCTCCGACTGGTAGTTCTGGAACTACCAGTCGGAGGACATGTGAGTTTGTTTGTTTGAACGCGCTTATCTCCGAGATTAGCGCGTTCAAACAAACAAACTCATTTTATTACACACACAGTCCATTTATACTATCTATGGTAATATTATAAATGCGAAAGTTTGGATGTTTGGATGGATAGATGTATGTTTGTTACTCAATCACGTCAGAACGGCTGAACGGATCTTGTTGAAATTTGGCACAGAGGTAGATTATTTATAGTCTAGAATAACACATAGGATACTTATTATCCCGGGAGTAGGTATGTTTCCTTGGAATAATAATCGACATTCACGCGGGCGAAGCTGGCAAATTATAAACAGAGAGAAGAGGCCTTAGCAAAGAAAGAAATGAATTTTATTTGCTCAAACATGTGTATACAGAATAGAATTAAAATAATCAAGATCTTAAATAAGAGTTGCTCAAAACATGTCTGCCGTTTCTCATGGCGTGCAAATATCTTAGGTACAATTATTATTATTGAAATAATGATTTTTACATTTAATATCAGTCACAGTTAAACGAATTTCATACATTCAATCATTTACATTATCCAATTATTTATTTTCTTTGCCCAATATTACAGATTATAATTATCACAATGAAGATTTACATCACTTTTAATAGGTACCTATTCAATTACAATGACATTTATAATATAGGCATATTTAATTTCTCCCCTGCTACACGACCATAATTACCACAATGTTAGTCATTTTTATTTATTTATCAAAAATCATATTTTTTAAACGACTCATGGTGATTACCATGAGTCGTTTAAAAAATATGATTTCTGTGCCAAAAACATTTTTATTTTTTGTTTAAGTTTAGGTATAGTTTGCTCTTTTCAACTTTTGGGAAATTTGTTATAGATAATTGGTGCCATGCAAAAAACACTCCTGCGCATAAGTGCAGTTTTTTGTTTTATGTACACATAGTTTGCTATCATCACGTCTGTATCTTGGAAATTGGTCTGACATAAGAGGAAACAAAAGTGGATTTGTTTTTACGAACATTGCTATTTCTAATTTGTAAAGGGTAGTTAGGGACAGACGGTCGATGGAGCAGACAGGTGTTAGAGTGGAGACCGCGTATGGGCAAACGTAGTGTGGGACGCCCTGCGGCACGATGGATCGATGATTTGAAGAAGGTGGCTGGCAGCAGATGGATGCGGACCGCTAAAAACCGGGATGGTTGATGATCTTTGGGGGAGGTTTACGTGCAGCAGTGGACGGCAATTTGCGGTTATGATGAAAGGTTAGTTTATTTGAAAAGAAAACGATTTTCTGACGTAAGATCTGAATCGAGTGTCAGTCAACTCACAATTATAGCCCAACGGCTAAAGGTTCGGCTACACGCTCAATCTTGCTTGAGCAAACAGTTTGTGCAAACATTGGCGCAAAAACTGCATGGTGTGTTTACCATTTGTCATGTTTGCTTGCACAAACAAACAAGAATTGGTGCAAATAAGATTGAGCGTGTAGCCAAGGCTTTAAGCATTGTATTGGACTAACGACCGAAATAAATAAACAACAGTAGATAACTTATCCTAATCAATTTATATAACTAACATTTACCAGTGTCTTCGCCCGCGTGAGTATCGAAAATTATCGTACTGGATCGTACAACGTCCCAACTCAAAACGGTAGGAAGACTATCTAGCTACCTGTGTGCCAAATCCGTTTCTGTGGTCTATCTCTATCTATATTTATCAAAGTCAAAAGTCAAAGTTGTTGACTTTCACTTTGACTTTAAATGTTTCGATTTTTTAAGAAAATTCTTGTAAAATAGCCTGTTATCTTATAAAATGTTGACTATGAAGAAAGAATAATAAAGAATTGACTAACACAGAACTTAGTTGTACACAAATTATAAACTAACTCCGACCCTCAGATGACCCACTGACCTTAAGTACATTAATCTATACTAATATTATAAAGCTGAAGAGTTTGTTTGTTTGTTTGTTTGTTTGTTTGAACGCGCTAATCTCTGGAATTACTGGTCCGATTTGAATGATTCTTTCAGTGTTGGGTAGTCCATTTATCGAGGAAGGCTATAGGCTATTTTTTTTTTTTTTCAAAATTAGGGATCCGTAATAAAATTGCTATTTCGTAACACAAGGTGTAAAATCAAAAACCTTTTTTTGCGTGCGCTGCAAAAACTATTGACAAAAGAACAAAATGATGTACTACGGGTTAGAAGATCCCATTAAGACCTACAAAAAAGTCCGCGAGAACATATATCTAGCTATCATGGTTTAATCACAATAACCCATTTTGTGTTCAAAATAATTATTAAATCGTCTAAAGAAAAAAAACTACGTTAAATACGTATCGTAATATTAATCTTTATCGAAATTAAGCATTATGTTATCAAGAGTATTTATGTAGAAGTAAAATACTTTTTGTTTCATCTCAATCGGATATTTCGTTTAAAAGTTATCACGTGTGTAAGATGTTAAGAGTTGGTACCTATTAATGAGTTATGGGCCATAGAGTTTTTTATCAACATAAAATCCTGTAATAATCTTTTTCGAAATATATTTGTTGATGATTGTAAGTATAAGATCTTTGAAGAGTATAATAAATACATTTCTAAAATAACTCTGCTAAGGAAATCCACGCGCGCATAATGTTTTGAACAGTTCTGAAGACATTGATAATTGCATTAACTTCGGTAATGGTAGTTGAAACTTCTAATACAATTAAAGGAGTTTTAATCTAATAGAATTGAAAAACGCCCCAATTTTTTGGGTAACGTAATTCCTCCAAACTCACGAGATTCAACGAATCCTAAATTTTGATTCTAATCTTGAAAATTAAAAGCAGAATATTTTTAGTATTTATTTCCTTTGGGCCAAGTTCTTTTGCAATTGTATTGAGTGCTTTTATCATTTGTATGCTCAGTATTCCACAATCACCAGTAAATTCTATAAAGTTCAATGAACTTATTTGATCTTTATTATGAACTTTATTATAGCAATACAGAATAAAGCGAAATAGTGATACAAAAGCGGCTTTCAAATAATTCTCAAAGAGATATTAAAAAGTGATCAAATTAACACAAAGGGCTCAAAACAGCTATTTTATAGGAACTAGCACTAACAAGTCTAAAGCAACTTGGGAGGTAACCAATTCTATGAAATTTAATATTCCTAAAATGATAGCAAGACATTTTAATGATTATTTTATAGACTCAGTTCAATCGAATGCCGATAATTTGCGAATAATACTCAAACAGACACATCATCAGGATTATATATCTAATCTATCTAAACTAATATTATAAAGAGTAAAGATTAGTTAGTTTGTTTGTTTAGAATTAAGGTTGATAATGTACATGTAAACTACACTTCAAATTACTCAAATCGGACCTTTCGTTTTAAAGTTACGACGGGCATAAAAATGGTCTAAGTAAGAAAAATGTTACGGTTTGAGCGAACTGGGGAGAATCTTAACGCTTAGTCCGATGAAGCTGAAACACGGCATTAATGTTTTGGATAAAAAAAGAAAAATAACAAATATTTGGATTTTTCGATGCTCTAAGTAAGAAAAATGTTGCGGTTTGAGCTAACTGGGGAGAAACTTAATGCACGGCATTAATGTTTTGGATAAAAAATTAAGAATAACAAATATAAGGGGCGAAAAGGGTTGATGAATTTTTCAGGGGAGGACATTATTGCTTACTTCAATTTACGTGGAAATTGGAATGAACAAGCTAAAAGTGGGAAATTTGAAACAGATCTAACAATGTTTACATAGTCAACCTCTGGCGGGGTGAACGGGGTGAACTGGGTGGATAGTAGGCTGATCCTGAGACCGTTGAATGGATATCGTAGTGCTTAATTTTCCAAAACTTACCTTTAAAAAGGGTTTGAGGGGGCTTTGAAGTTTGTGGAGTAACTACTAAATCCGCGCGGACGAAGTCGCGGGCGAAGTGCTAGTCTCCATTATAAACCTATATTAATCTATAATTGTCAGTGACCACTCACCACGGGTTTTTTTCATAATAGTAAAATAATAATTCAATTGAGTCCGTCCGTTAGATTTTCAAAAAACATTGAACACGATTTTTTTGCTTTATCAAATCGAATAAGATAAAAGAAGAGCTGGCGACGTCAATATTGTTTGTAAAAATGATTCAAACTCGTCACGCGAGTTTTCAGTCTTTCAACTGTATCGTTTTCATGTTTAGTTTACGTAAAAAAAGAAAAAAATACGTGTCCAATATTTTTTGGTAATCCAACTAACGAACTAATTAGTTTTTTCTTATAAAATTTACATTATTTATATCTTTTTCATGTGTGACGAATATTTAATAAATTCATACTACAAGGAAGCACACATCGCATTCAGAATGTAATATTCATTTGCTGGGTATAAGAAGCAAAGAACCCCCGTTGACATGGCAAAACATGTATTAGACTAGCTTTAGCGTCCGCGTAGAAGTCGAAACCTTCAGATGAGGTACTAATATGAGTATCTTAAGTGAGTTCAACCTTTTTTGAATAAAATCGAATTGAGTTTTCAAACATGTGTAAATAAAATGTAATTTAAATCAAATGCACTAAGAAGTATTGATATCAACTTCGAAGCAAATCACCGCCAAAATAACTTTCAAGCCCTTTTTAACTCCGTTAAGGGATAAAATTCAATAAAATACGAAACACGTCTTCCATCAATTCAAAGGGTTTATGCAAAATTTGAAGTAGATTGGATCAAGGAATCACGTTGTCCCATACAAACTATTTTTCACCCCCTTAGTGAACTTTCCTCGAGGCGATCGGCGGCGGCGACCTCTCGCGTCTGGCCCTGGTTGAATCCATGGTCCGGAGCAAGGAGGCTTGGGTAGCGGTCACCTCCTTCAGCGAAGCAGTAATGCTAGCGAAGGAGGAGGCGGGCCACGCGAGGAAAAGACAAGGCCTTCGACCCAACCGCCGCTATAGGAGAAGACACCCCGGGCGTCGGGAGTCGCAGGGCGATCCCCGGCCACCGTAGGCGTGGGACTGCGGACGGCGAGCGTTGGTTGGCTCGCTGTTCGATCACCACCAGGCCCGGGTCGATGGCGCGTTGTGTTTCACGCGCGCCTCAACCAGATGTCAGCATAGAAGACGGGGCCCGCTTGGGTCAGAGCCTGCCAGGGTTGCGGAATTTGTTCGAAAGAGTCACTGCGGCCCCGGGTAAGAGTCTGTCACGCCCTTCCGCTCCACGCAGAGCGGAAGAAGTCATTTGATGATTTCCCATACTTAAAAAAAGGGGTAAAATTTCAGAAAATTACTTTTAGCGAAAAAAGTGCGCGGTGCTTTGACAACTATTTGAATATATTGCCTTATTGTTATTCTGTCAGTTTGATTCATGACAAACAGTTCTATTCAACAACATTTTAAAGTAAAAACCGCCACTACTACTAAGCAACGATTTGTCATTTTGATTATTAACTCCATTGACCTCACACATAGTCATCATCATCTGCCTAGCCTTTTCCCAACTATATTGGGGTTGGCTTTCAGTCAAACCGGATTCCACTGAATACCAATATTTTACGTGGAGCAGCTGCCTACCAGACCTCCACAACCCATTAACTGGGTAACACGGTACTCACGGTAGTGACATTTTCTGGCTTCTAACAATCCGTAACGACTGCCAAAGATCTACAAATGACAGCCAGGACCAACGGCTTAACGTGCTTTCCGAGGCACGGAGGAAACTCGACATGTTAAAATGATCACCCATCCACAGATCGACCGTGACAAGCGTTGCTTAACCTTGAAGATCGACCCGTGCGGCTGTTATTCTTTAGCCACGACCTCCTCACACGTAGTCATCACCCAAAAAAATGTTTGCTTAATTTTATAGTGTTTTTTATATATATATTTATCTTAATCGTAATACTGTAATGGCCCATTGAGACATATTTTTTTTGCGACGACTTCTTAATATAGCAGTTCTATTTTTTTACGACTGATTACCATATTTATTAACATACTTGTACGTTTGCGTTATTGTTTTATTACGAATTTCTACTAAACCTGAGGTCACCATCATAATGAATTATTTTGAGGTCAGCTTTTTGTCTAACTGCCCTCCTCGCATCGTTCCTCATTGATGAGGGTCGTGAATCTCCTGAATGAGCGGTCAATTTCTGCTTTACAATGTCTCTCCACCAGTGTATGTCCTGGGCATCATGGAGCGCATCATGCAGCTTGATGTTGAGTGTTGAACGGATTTGATCGGACCATCTAATAGGGCTGCGACCTCTCGGCCGTCTGCCGTCTGCCGTCTAAATAGATGCCCCTTAATAATAGTATTTTACATGGTGTGTCGGCCTTTTTGGCTTTCACAAAACATCATTATCATTTCAGCAAAATTATTTCCACTGCTGGATATAGGCCCATCCCAAGTTTCACCATATTAGCCGTTCCTGTGCCTCTCGTACCCAGCGCAGAGCTTAATTTAAAAGGATTCTGACTAACATTTTTTACAAGGCTTTTATGTTTGCATATCAACCTTCAAGATAAAATTAATTTATAGATGAAGCGCTTGCCGCGCTTGACTCGGAACACAGAGCTAAAAGGCTCATTGGCGACGTAAAACTGGTGGATGCCAAGCTTCACAGCTTGGTTCCTCGCCGCAAGGTTGCCTGCCTGTCGGTCTTCTACAGATTGTACTTCGGGGAGAGTGTCCAGGAACTCCACGACCTCATCCCACCGCTCCCCTACTACCATCGGGCATCTAGACGCACTGCAAGTTACCATACCTACCTTGTTGCTATTCCACCTTGTTTCAACGTCTTATATAATGCGCACAGCAGAGGAGTGGAACTCTCTGCCTGCGTCTGTGTTTCCGAACGCATACAACCCTAATCTCTTCAAAATTAGAGTGAACAGGCTTCTTCTGGGTAAGCTCGCTCCATCGTCGTCTTTGTCTCTGTCATCTATGACCTAGACCAGAGTCAAGAGTAAATCCATATTAAATAATAAAAAAAAATAGAACAAGTCTTAGTAAGAAGGTTCAAGCTTCATATCGAGTCAAACAATGCCTACAAAAATAAGAACAACATAGAGTTATTATTTCCGTGACGATGTTGTAAATGAAATTGTTGAGATTTTTATACGATTATACTTTGTTGAAACACTAATTAGCTTTACGTGGATGTGTGGGAAATGAAATAAAAGTCTGAGAAAAACTAGTGATACCAAAACCTAATTTAGATTGAGATTTCTGAAATATCTACTCACCTATTTGAAAGTAACAAAAGTAAAATAAATGCTACAAAATTGATTAAACATTTTAAACTAAGGATTTTTGTTTGAACGAATTCTGAAAGAAAGAAAAATATTATTTTTTTATTTTGGAAACATTAAGTTAAAAAATTATGTTAGAACAGCATTGACAAAAATATATGATAATAAAGTTTTTTATTTTAAAGGACATTCATCAATGACTCAGGTCATGGGGTTTCTTTTAGACAAGAAGAAATAGTTGACGATACAAAAAATAAGCAATTAAACAAGTATTTAAGTAGAATACACTGTCGCATGAGTCATGACATGGTTTGGTTCTAAAAATCGATATTTTAAGCTGTCAATAATATTAATTAATTAATTAGTGAGACTGAGTTGTCTTCAGCTTCACTTTCTATTGAAACACTTTTTGGAAAAAGTCTAAACTAAGTTAGAACTAGACCCTGTTATTATTCTGACTTAGTTTTTTCATATAATTATTATGTACATAATCAACAGTGTTTTTATCTAATTTACCTTAAATGTAACAACTATTTACTTAAACTATTTATATCAACTAAACCTAACTATATGCATAAACAAAAACAAAATAAACTTAGGCATCGAAGCATTCCTCCGCATCGCTGTCATCCGGAAACGTGCCCAAAAGACTGGCAGCATTGCCACGTTGAATGGCAATGCCAATTGAGCAAAGAACGAGCCAGCCCTCTGGTCACGCAAAGTGTCGATCAGTCGGCGAGATATGTCCCTGAAAAGGAGACGCGCTCTCGGACCCCATGACCCAAGCGTTTCGACCCCAAACGGCTCAAAACTGTAACTTAGTTATTCTAGTTTATCTTGTTAACCAATCCTAATATATAAAATTCTTCCGTTACTGAGTGACTGACTGACAGACAACGCCCAGCCGAAACTGCTGGTCTTAGAAAGCTGAAAATTGGCTTGAAGCTTCCCTACACTCCGTAAGGGAGCACTAAGAGAGGATTTCCCGAATTTCCCATTGCGTATTCATTCAAATCGGTTCATCATTTTCAGGGATAGCGACTTGCGTGTCTGAAACACATCGAGGAGTACACACTCCGAAGTATTTATCTGAAATTGAAATTTATAATTCATTTATAAATAATAATTTATGTTTATTAACAATAATTTATATTTATAAACAATAATTTATATTTATAAATAATAATTTATATTTATAAATAATAATTTATATTTATAAATAATAATTTATATTTATAAATAATAATTTAAACTAGACAAAATAACATAAAGTCACTCCTGACACAATCCTTTGGCCGCCTTTCACGACACACTTTTTCTTGTTTTTAACAAACAAGTAATCCTATAAGCCCTGTAGAATTCCATGTTTCTCTTTAAAAGTATAGAGATTAGCGCGAAATTCTATCTTTTTTATTCCTAGATTTAAAAAGTGGGGTAATGGAAAATGGAAACTGTCGATAGTCGACTGTCAACCTAGTTACTGGAATTAATTCCCGGGATACACGAAGCTAGATTTTCAATCAAGCATAGCAAACTTGCTGGTCATGGTTTTTATATTATTATTTCATGTCTTTTAAAACCTCGGCACCCTGGGTTCCCGGTCCTTTGGTAGGCGTACGAGAGCCAACTCACAGAGGCCCCGTTAGACATTTCAAATGGAATGGTGCACCAACTGACGATTATCCCTGTATGCACAATTTAAGTATACCCAAGGACAATCCCCGGTTAGTGCGGGAGTATTGCAGAATATGGAATTACAAGATGAGGGGCTATGGGTTCTGGATGGTTTAGCGGACTGATTAACGAATACTATGGAAGAACCACCACCAGACCACTGATAATATACAAGGGTTTAAAATGGCAGGGAGTGACTTGCATACTCTATGAATAGGCCCCCTGAACACAAGCCTAGACAGTAAAATCAGTGGAACTTATCAAACTGTCCTAGCGTTAGACGCTAGCTTACCAGGTTCCTCATCAGCTTACTAGCCTGGATACACGAAGCTAGTGTTACTAGCTTGCTAGCTTACTATCCTGGCTAGACTATAACTATTTAAACTAGACCCGTGTATCCCGGGCTTATGGTTTTTACGTTTCACCGCCTGTCGCTATGAAAACGTGCAGCGAAACAGTTGACGCGCGAAGTTTCCTCGACTTGGCGCATATCTTCCTACTTTGTGTGTTGGAACAGGCAATATACTGATTGGTTTTAAAATCATTGGCACTATTCACAAGAATCACGAAAACGTCTCTGCAGTTTTAGAATACCTGGGCGATATGGTCGCTAAGCGACAAAGCCCTTTAATAAAATAAAAAAAAAAAAAAAAATATTGAATACATTTCTTCGACTTTATGTTATGAACAGATGTTTGTTTAAATAATTGGTACTTTAAAATACTGAAAGATAAGACAGTATGTTTAATGTCCCGAATGCTGCTGTAATGTTTATTTTTACTTCAATTTTGAAGCTCTATTTTTCTTTGTCTAATGTTTTTGGAACAGTCTGAACGTTTTATAACCTAATATAAATTAATTGTTATGCTACAAAAGTTACTTTGTTGTTTGAAGTAGTAATGCTTTGTTCGTTTGAAGTAGTATATAATGAATTAATTATTATAATATGATTCGAACGATTTATTTAGATTATATATGTATAAATAAAACCCACCCATGTACCACTATATTGTACATAACGTTTAAATAAATAAATAATGCAAATTTTTCTTCGCGCCACGGTCATCATACCTGACAGTTTTGTATAATTAAATTAATTGTGTTTATTTTTTGTAAAAACATACTTTTTCATACAGCTTCGCTCTTCTGGACTATCTCACAGAAACTGCATTTTATAGGGATAAAAAAGTACCCACAAAGCGCTAATGCATCTTTGCATTGACATAAGTTTTAAATAGCTTTCTGTCGATGAAACTAAATGCTCGTTTATTTTGTTACATCGATAGAAAGTTATTTAAAACTTAAGTCACAGCACACTTTGTGAACAAGCATGTTTTAAATGAAATAAAAGGGTTTGAAACTCTTGGACCGTTGGGTCCGAGTGCTGATGTGCTATTTTGCATACAACGTGGTAATGAGGCTTCCAGCGACTGAGACCGCAATTAACTGGGACCGCGGTCCCAGTTGTGTGTCGAGGAAATGCTTGGTTTGTCGTGTTTCTTGAACGAGTGGTGGACAATTTTGATGTCTACGTGTGACGCTTTAATATTTATATTAAGGCCCTAGATTGAACTGCAAGGTCGATCATTAAAAAACAAAGAGTTTTAAAACATAATTTCGTTTGACTGTATTGTTTTTGACTTGAACAACAGTTTTTTTATTAATTTATGAGTGGTCCCAGTCGCCGGAACAAAAATATTAAAGTCAAATAGATCCGGCAACTGGGACCGCGGTCCCAGTTAATTGCGGTTCCAGTCGCCGGAAGCCGCGTGTAGTTTCAAAAAAATCTTAACTGACTAGGTAGGTATCTTAAATGATTAGGTATCTGTAACATAAAGACTCCTTGGAATCATAGTTATCATGGTTATCTAGCTATACAATATTTTAGTTACCGATGTATTTTTTTAAATTTTAGTAAGCGTATCAGGACTCCCTACTAGCTCCTACAAACAAACAAACAATTTAGTAATAATATTGCTTAAGATAGGTACCTACTTTATTAAAAATACAAAATTTAAACGAGTGTCTGACAGATAAACAGACAACAATTAAGAATTTGACTACATCCGTTTCATTGAATTTAACTGTCGAATTCCAGACTGATTATTCTTGAACAAAAAGTCGTCAAAATGTAAAGTTATTGTATCTCAAAATGCCAAACCACAAGGAAAGATAATAAAGGTATGGCATTTCCTGAACAAACTGTGTCTAATATTATAAACCATACTAACATTATAAATGAGAAAGAAACTCTGTCTGTCGGTCAGTTTGTTACTTCTTCACGGTCGTCTTAACGGCTGAACAGATTTGGATCAAATCGACACACGGGTGAGATGCCCTGGAATAGAACAAATTTTATTGTTCCTTTATCCAATTAACTATACTCATAAATTACCTTTTTAATTTTTTTTTTTTTAATCAATGCTTTTAAAACTGATAAAAAACATTACTATAACATATTACTTTTTTTATTTGGGTTTACTCTTGACTCTTGTCTAGGTCTAAGGTGACAGAGACAAAGTCTACGATGGAGCGAGCTTACTCAGTAGAAGTCTGTTTACTCTAATTTGAAGAGATATGGGTTTAATGCGTTTAGAAACCCAGACGCAGGTAAAAAGTTCCACTCCTTTGCTGCGCGCATTATAAAAGACGACAAAAAGGAAACGTTTAGTGCGAATTCATTGGTGGAATAGCAACAAGGTAGGGATGGTAACTTGCAGTGCGTCTAGATGTCCGATGGTAGAAGCGGGCCGGTGGTGGTTTTGCAGTTCTTCGGCACACTCACCGAAGTACAATCTGNGCCGGTGGTGGTTTTGCAGTTCTTCGGCACACTCACCGAAGTACAATCTGTAGGATACCGACAAGCAGGCAACCTTGCGGCGATGGGCCAAGCTGTGAAGCTTGGCATCTACCACTTTTACGTCGCCAATGAGTCTCCTAGCTCTGCGTTCCACCGAGTCAAGTGCGGCAGATTGGGTTTTAGCTGAGCCATCCCAAAGGTGGCTGCAATACTCCATGCAGGATCAGACTTGTGCTTTGTTAAGGGTTAAAAGCTTGTCAGACGTGAAGTATCACATCATCAACCGAATGATGTCCACTAAACATAGGCCTACAGAAGAAGAAGCCTCGGGCGTCGGGAGTCGCAGGGCGATCAGAGCCTGCCAGTGTTGCGGAATTTGTTCGAAAGAGTCACCGCGGCCCCGGAACGCAAAGGGCTTTAGAAGGAACATGGATGGGTTTTAGTCAGTTAGAGTCTGACACGCCCTCCCGCTCCACCCAGAGCCGAAGAAGTCATTTGATGATATCCCATCTTTAAAAAGAAAACAAAGGGCCTACCACAATCGGGGGGTTTTGCCATAATCTCCACGCTTGGCAGGCGGTTTGGCGATCCCAGTGTAGCTGTTCCAATGCACAGAGAATGATGCTGCTCATTCTCTCGTGAGTCCCTTAGTCGCCTCTTACGACACCTATGGGAAGGACGCTTCAGTCTATTTAAGATGCCCAGCTTTTTGGCCGTAGTTTGGGCTTTCTACTCAATGGTGGCGCCGAAGTTGACATTGGATGCCAACTCAATACGTTTTAGGGTATATGCTCGGAATGCACGTTAAGCCGTAGGTCCTGACTGCTATTTGTACATCTTCAATGGTCAATGCAAATATTCTGAAGCTAGACAATCTGACACCAGTCTTACCAAGAGGAATCAAATTGTATTTATTTATTTATTTAAACTGTATGTGCAATAGTGGTACATGGGCGGACTTAATGCATCAAGGCACTCTTTACCAGTCAACCTTTGGGTTGTAAAGACTATACTGGGGTTGGTGTACAACAAAATAAAAATTTAAAATAGATTATATATTTTCGTTTCGAAATAATACAAAATAATATAAAAAACATGCTATATATGCTAAATAAATATAATATACATAATAATCTTATAATTCATATTAAGAGAAATCATAATAATCATGACGAAGAACAAAAAGGAATGACAAGCTTTTAAGTAGTGTTTTCGGATTTTACGCTTAAAGGAAAATTTTGACTCGGCCTTCTTGATGTCAAGGGGTAGCATATTCCAGAGTTTAGTGTTATCAAAGTCAAAGTCAAAGCCAAAGCATTTATTTCAAATAAACCATTATCAGGTACTTTTGAATTGTCAAAGTCAGTCCGTCAAAAACATGAAGCTATTTGCACGTTCGAAAGCGTAGATCTCTATGGAGAAGAACGTGCAAGAAACTCCACGGACACTCTTTTAAATCTAGTGGTCTAATGGTCTAGTTAATGGGTTGTGAAAGTCAGATAGGCTCCACTCCATGTAAAATACTGGTATTTAGCTGAATCTGGGACGAGTGGGAGCCGACCGCAATATAGTTGGGAAAAGACTTGGCTAAATCTTCCTAAGGGAGATTCTCTACCTTAGGATAATTTTCGACTAGCACGCGGGAAAACCCGCCGGCAGAATCCAGTAAGGCATAATTTTATTTCCTTATTGTTCTTTGTAAGACACGAGTTAACGCGGAAAATATGAGCGATTTCAAGTTTTTTGTTCTTGAAGTAAATAGGTAGGTATTCAATTTGTCTACCTAAAACAAATAAAATGTGAAATTGTATAGGAGTCTCACAATGCAGTAGTACTTATTCATAATAACCCTTGTATTTCCCGAAGGGTTAGGCCGAGGTACACAGGTATACAGGTAGGCGGTGTAGAATAGTGAAATGTGGGTGCGTACCACACCACAGTGCACAGTAGAATGCACTGTGGTACGCACCCACATTTCGCCGTTTAAGTCCCATGAGTACAAGGGAGCGAGTCCTATGAGTACAAGTCCACACTCCTTTCTGCTACTAAGCAATAATATTTCGCCCGACCCGGCTCCGTACCCAGGGGTAACCAACGGAACCCTATTACTAAGTCTCCGCTGTCCGTCCGTTCGTCTGTCTATTTGTCAGCGGGCTGTATCGCATGAAACGTAATAGGTAGAAATTTTAAATTTTCTGTTCTATTGCCGCTGTAACAACAAATTATAAAAATTCAATTAAATTAAAAATTAAAGGATGTTTCCATACAAGAAACTTGTTTTTTTTCGGTTTATCGAACAGAACACTTCGTGTGAGAGTCCGACTCGCACTTTCCGGCTTTTTAAAGTAAATGATAATGTTTTAAATTAATAACGGGAAAAGTTGGTTACCTTTACCCTAAATCGTTAACCAATAGGAATACAGCACATCGTGCATCGTGTTCATTCCTATTGGTTAAAAGTTTGGGCCAAAGTTGAACACCGGAGCTAAAGTACCCGACTTTACGGTAATAGGGAATATGCATGCAATTTTTTATTTACAAAATAAAATACCTACTTAATAGCTCTAGTAAACAATTATGAAGAAAATAATAAAGCTCCTAAGTTGACAATTAGAAAGAGAAGTCCGATACCAACTATACAGCTACCATAGAAAACAGCGTTTTCGCGAGAGGGACAGATATATTTGTTTAAAATAGTTATGTCTCGTTTGTATTTCGGTCAATTTTGATTCTCACAGTTAGTATTATATTTTTGAATGTTTCTAGATAAACTGTTTAGATAATAAATATTTTTGTCATGCATATTCCCTATTAATAAGTTACAGTACATAGGTTTGTTATGATCATAGCGGAGATTATACAATATCTTTCCTCATAAAGTCATAACATAACGGTTCAACGACCATTGTTTATTTGTTACCTTTTTGATATTATTAAAGCACCCACCTTGCGGTTTAGTGAGTCCATTGACGTCATACACCTTTTTTATTTTTGTTTTTTTTTTAAGTGGAGAATATTCTAAATATTTACAATATCGGGTTGGCACTTAGTTTTGCTTGAAACGGTTTCATATTTTACCAGTTTTTAAGTGTTATTAACTAAGGTACTGATATGCGTTAATGATCCATTAAAAACTTAATTATTTCAATTAAATTTTACTTTATATTTGTAGTTTCAAGGCTTAAAATAAATCGTACGAACAGGCAAAATACTTTTTGAAGTAAAAGCTTCTGTGGGCGCGTTGAGCACTTTTTGGGTGAACAAAAATCATGGAACTCGCGACATCGTCACCGCTTTAGCTTTCGCTTAGTTTTCATGTCTATCGGCAGTTTTAATTGTTATTTCGTGTCGATTGATTGTTCAAGTCAGGACATAATATAATATGGAGTTTTGCTAGGTCATTTAGGTGACCTTGAATATTTTATTTATTTACCCTAAATTTGTATGATTGTAATATATTCCAGTAACGATCACAGATAAATCGCAGACCTTAAGTAACCCGTGCGTACGGGCGTTTTATTTTTAAACACAGACCCAAAATAAACTTGAAAGAGTCAAATAACGATTTATTATACGTGATAGTTTAGGATGAAATTTCAGGTATTTTTGTTTTTTTTTAAGACCTAGTAAAATGAGACTTTTAAATTTTTAAACATGGTAGTGACTTTCTATTTCTTTCTTCAATTTTTTTTTAATAACCTAATTTTTTATTTTACTATGGATTATTTAGTACTAGTATATGAAATAATAAGCTGATATAATAAGCTCGTGGTTAAATAATAACAGTCTCACGGGTCGATCTTAAGGTTAAGCAACGCTTGCCGAGGTTGGTCTGTAGATGGGTGACCATCTTAACATACCGAGACTCCTCCGTGCCTCGGAAAGCACGTTAAGTCGTTGGTCCCGGCTGTCATTTGTAGATCTTTGGCAGTCATTACGGATAGTCAGAAGCCAGATAATCTGACACCAATCTTGCCAAGGAGTATCGTGTTACCCAGTTAATGGGTTGTGGAGGTGTGGTAGGCAGCCGCTCCACGTAAAATACTGGTATTCAGCTGAATCCGGTTTAACTGGAAGCCGACCCCAATATAAATGGAAAAGGCTAGGCAGCTGATGATATGAAATCGGTGCAGAATCGCAGCAGCACTCATTGCCGGCCGAGTTCGGGTGAGACGCGCCGATCTGGAGTATAACCATAGAAATATAAAAACAATTGTTTTTTTATATCTATAAGTATAACGCTCTTAAGCTGCTGCTAGTTAGACTAGAACAGGGATGGCGAACCTATGGCACGCGTGCTAGTCGTGGCACGCAGCAAAATAATTTGGGGACGCCTATACAAGATTACTTAGCATCTTGGAGGAACGGAGTCTCCTAACACGGGCGTTATCATGCTTAAAAGGAGGCTCCAATCATAAACTAATTTAAAGTAGTTGGTACATAAATAAATATTTTGTATTTTGTATCTTGGAATGATGAGCAACAACAGAAATCATGCTGAACACAAAGCTGATTGGCATTAAGATTGCTTTATGAATTTATAGTTACAAAAAAAGAGTTAAGTTAATAGCGTCTAGTGTTATTTTTTGTCCATTGTATCACCAAGTCAAGATTTTTGGTGACACGTCCTGGCAAAAGTTATTTTTGTAATGAAAATGGCACGTTCGCCATAAAAGGTTCGCCATACCTGGACTAGAAGATACACACAACCAGCACCTATTAGGAAAAGAGTAGGCCGATAACGTTTAAATCTTGAACGTTTCATCAACAAAGCGATCCTATTGGACCAAATTCTTCGATACATTTTCGTCATCATCGTCTTTCGGTAGTGAATTGATAGACAATAGGCCTCAATAAATGCACGCCATTCATCCAGCTTCTATTAATTCCCATCCCATCAACATTCCCATCTTATCAACCCGCAGTCACCACTCAAAAAATCTTCAACCCCAACGGTCATCGTTTCTATGGCTAATATCACCGACCCATTAGAAAGAGAGAAGAAAGGAAACACGTTTATTCTACCAGAAATGACGCACAGAAACACAAAAAAACAACGGGTTGCACTACGGGAGTGACGGCAGAAGTGAAAACTTGAACATTATTTTTGTGCATTTTTGATATTTTGGAATGGTTAGGGAATCATTTCGCACGAATTGCGCCCTGCGCCGCTTAAACGGAACAGGAGGAGCAGGCATACATTTTCGCCGCGCGGTAGAAAGAGAGGGGGCTATTAGGGGGGAGGAGGTAATAAACTTCCTCTCCTACGCCGCGCTGGCGGTCTATTCTCCCTCCGTCTTACGAATTTTCGATCAGGTCTCGTGTCATGACGCGAGTTTAACATGTTTTACCCATCCCAAAAGTGCACAACGCCGCTTAAAAGTTTTCACCTCAAAATTAAAAGAAAATAACACCACTGATTAAAAACTGTTACACTGACAAACTATGTCTGGACCGGACATTGCCTACCGCAATTCTCTGGTCGTACCACAGACAAAACAAAACACAGTTCCACAGTTGTCTGTGGCATGATATCCATTAAGTCATCGATTGGCTTACTCTGTGAGCAAAGTCTTCGTTCCAAATTCGACCTCATACAAACTGGCATCGTTCAATTAGCATAACAATCATATAATGGACGTTACTTAACATCAACTACAGGACACTTTATATCTTCAAATAACTTCTGTTAAAACCTAAAACAAAATCTAAGATCAATTACAAGCGGATCATCAAACCGAAATCCTACTGTAAGCCTAAAAATCAATATTTCACAAGGAATTTCCACCAGTGTTTTAAAATGCAAAACAACTACAATTTTTTGTTGTTTTTTGTGTTATTACGTTGAGTTGAGCTTATTTCCTTCGTATACTGCAGCGTAATAGACTTTGTGAAAGTGTTGAACATACCTACTTGTAGATATGCGGATAGAAAAGTTATGTGTTCTCTATGAGAAGTCAACAATGTCTTAATTGGCAAGAGCTATTATAATTTCATGAAAGTTTTGAAAAATACCCCATCTTTCTACGGGATTGAAAACATTAAACTTAATTAAAGAGTGCAAAACGAGTAAATCAAACAAGTGGCAAAATTAATCTTTAAATAAATTTATTAAATAATGTAGTTTCGTATCATTTATCTACTACCAAAACACAGTTTAAGTATCTACGAGCATACATAAAACAGCCCTTTACCTATAACCCTTTAACTATACGTATGACATATTTTTAGTTCCTTGCTTGGCGTACAGAGGGCGCTTATCGTGAACAAACACCGAAAACGTCAGTTGCCAGTCTATATCATATTTATATTAGTCTATGCCGGACCCACAAATTAAAATGCAGTTCAGACTCTTTACAAGTATGCAACGGAGTTGGATCTTCTTGGGGAGACCTTTCGGAATTTCGTACAGTACCCTAAAAATTAACAAAACAACAACACTTTTATCGCGTTCTAAACTTACTTCCCGCCTTAATACTGCACGTGCGTCACTGGAAATTCTTGTCCAAACTCAACATCTCACCATTCTAATTTTAGTCGCCCGTTAACGAGTTCAATGTATGGTAAAACCGGTAAAGCGTACCCTTGAACTTTATTGATAAATGAATGTTGTGTTTCAAAAACAGTATGCTGTGTCCGCGATTTTGCACGATATGGAACTTATACCTTAACGACTTTACCAATAACATCGCAAGCAGTTATAGAATCCTTTACATTTTTTTTCTGCCTAGCTTTATCACGGTATTTGGAGTCAGCTTTCCTAGGCATTCTTCGCAAAACTTCTAGGATAGGGCGTGTATAAAAAAAAAACAAACTTTTTATTCCACCATACTTCATCGAAAGGGCATTCAAATAGCGCTCAATCTTTTTGAAATAACAATATGTGCGCTATCGATTAGATCTAAGTTATTCGCTCACAGCGCTTTCTCGGGCATTCTCTGCGCTTTTTTTGATCGGGTCTTTTGGTACTCAACCGAACTTTTTTATCTAGGTTAGGTACCACTGTAGCAGCATCTATACAACCACATACGAAGTACAAAAAGTCAGACTATACACTAATCCTACATCGTGCTAACAAAGTCCTCCGTGCGATTGGTTTGTATACAAAAACCCGATAGTACCCACCGTTTCTTTCTTTCTCCTTCTGCGAAGCAGTAATGCTAGCGAAGGAGGTGACGACCCGCGCGAGGGAGAGACAAGGCCTTCACCACAACCACTGCTACAGAAGTAGACGTCCCGGGCGTCGGGAGTCGCAGGGCGATCCCTGGCCACCGTAGGCGTGGGCCTACGGACGGCCAGCGTTGGGTGGCTCGCTATCCGGTCACGACCAGGCCCGGGTTGGGCTGGCGCGTTGTGTTCCACGCGCACCTCAAAGAGATGTCAGCAAAGGAGACGGGGCCCGCTAGGGCCAGAGCTTGCGGAATTTGTTTGAAAGAGTTACTGCGACCCTGGAACGCAAAGGGCTTTTGAAGGAAAGAAACACGCCCTTCCGCTCCACCCAGAGCGGGAAAAGTTATTTGATGATTTACCATCATTAAAAAAAAAAATCCATCGGGCGATTGCCCACCAGGCACAATACCCTCCTGGTCGAAGGATCCTTCCTTTTCAATGTTGTGTAAACGTGAGGTGTAAATTGTCAAATATTATACATATATTTATCAATGGGACTTTCCGGGACTTTACACCCTATTCCTTCCTTTCAACTTCTTTACAACTAATTGCAAAAGTATTATTAATTTATCATTAACTTTAGTCATCTTTCTAGTCAACTTTTTCTCTTCGAACAATGATAACATACATTATGAGAATCGCTCATTAGGGGCCGTTCAAGTATTACGTAAGCAGATTTATTGCAATTATTTACCCCCCCATCCC